>CATIWR010668955.1:0-10976 GCA_949677035.1 Omphalea diandra | reverse complement strand
ACATTGTTTATGAAAAAGCATAACAATGATACACTCATTATGCAAATTTATGTTAATGATATTTTATTAGGTGCTACTAATAAATCTCTTTGTGAGGAATTTGCTAAGTGTATGACTAGAAAATTTGAGATAAACATGATGCACGAGCTCGCGTTCTTCATTGGTCTTCAAATCAAGCAAACCAAAAAGGACATCTTCATGAACCAAGCCAAGTACACAAAGCAACTACCCAAGAGTTTGGGATGGCTGGATGTAAAGTAGCTAAGACTCCAATGAATACATTAATAAATCTTGACAAAAGATGAATTGGTTAAGTTAATTGATGAAAAAAAGCATAGAGGTATGATTGGATCCTTACTTTATCTTATCATTTCTAGACCTGATATCATGTATAATGTTTGCTTATGTGCTAGATTTCAATATTGTCCTAAAGAATCTCATTTGCATACAATTAAAAGAATTTTGAAATATCTTTATGGCACCATACATTTAGGGTTGTAGTATCTGAAGAATTCATCTTTTAGTCTTCTTAGATATTTAGATGCAAATTATGCCAGTAGTTTATTGAATAGGAAGAGTATTTTCAAAACTTGCCAATTTATTAATGAAAAGTTTAGTTTCTTGGTTTAGTAAGAAGTAAGTTTTAGTTGCCTTATCTACTACCAAAGTAGAATATATGGCAGCAGGTGGTTGTTGCACCTAAGTTCTTTAGATGAAACAACAACTTAAGGATTATGGCAAAGATGTTGATTACTTTCCCATCAAATGTGACAATACAAATGCAATAAATCTTTCAAAGAATCCCATCCAATGTTCAAGAAGCAAATATATTGATATTAAGCATCATTTTCTTAAAGGTCATGTTCAAAATAGTAATGTGGTGTTAGAGTTTATGGATACTAACAACCAATTTGTAGAAATTTTACTAAACCCTTTAATGAAGAAAAATGAACTTTATCAAAAGGGAACTTGGGATGCTTAATGGAAGCTCTCTAGGGTGAAAATAGATCTCATTATTTGCTTGTGGTATTAATTGATGTACATTATTGAATTATTGATAAGCTTGTTGGATATGTATATATGTTTGATTGAAGTGTTGGATGAATGAATTCAATGTGTGATTGGGCTTTTCTATAATCATTTTCATGAATTGATCATTAAATATTAAATTGATTACACTTGAATTGAGCCATATGTTTAAAATTTCATTTTAAGCTTGTTTTAAAAAATGTTCTCTAAATTGCAATCGAGATTGGCATCATGATCATTACTTACAGGTTAGTTTGAATTTCAAAAGTGTTTTACAAATGTGCTCAGGACCACAAGTCGCCATCACGAAAATTCAAAATTCAAAGTTTTCAAACCATTGACTTCACACACTTTCAAGATTTTGTCTATTACTTATAATTTTAGCAGATCACGATTGCAATATGTGGTTCGTGGTTGTCACTTACGAGCACCTAGTGGACATTAACCATTTGGTCTCCAAATAGTGCAACCACTCTATTTAATGACATTTTAGCCATTTTTTTTTTCCATTTTCACTATATTTTTACCTATTTAAACCCCTTAAACTCCTCTCTTTTCACCTTTTGCATCATCTTTCTTTCAAACTCTTTTATTTCTCTCAAATCTTCTTCTACATTTCTAGTTCAATTCTCTTTCTCTCCATATGACACCTAAGAAAAACTTGAAAGTAGACAAAGGAAAGGGCATAGCCTGAACTTTCTCCCCTCCTCTAAGATCCTCTCTTCTACTCCATAAGATTAGAGGGCTAACCAAAGAAAAGAAGGATAGGTATGAAGCAAACTATAAGAAGGTGATCTAGCCAAATAAGATCCCTTGTAAGTTTCTTCTCACGACTCTCAACATTAAAGAAGAAATCAAGGGCTACCTTAATAATTCAAGTTGAATGAAGTTCATTTATCGAGAAGAGTAGGGCCACAGACATAATGAGGGAATTCATATGTATTATGTAAGTGAACAAGGATGTTGCTTCCCAAACAGATATGTATGGGTTAACTTTCCATTGCTTTGGCAAATTGTGGTTTATCACCTACCCACAACTTTATTCCTTCTTCAATTTCCCACTAGATGAAGACACTCACTTTAACCTTTCTTTTGTTAATTTATTTATTTTGATGTTTGGAGTGAAATATCCATTGAAAAAAGGTATGACCCCAAAAAGTTAGTAGTCAAAAAAATCAAAATGTTACTAATTTGGCTTTTTCATTACATCATTACCTTTTTAATCAAATGCGAAGGCTGATGACAATGAAAAGGTCTCTCAAAAAGACCTGTCTTTTCTTTACTGCCTCCTAAAAAAGAACCTTATTCAAATAGGTCTTTTTTTCATTAACTAATAGGCTCATATGAGCTTCAAACTAGAATGCCAATTTCTCCTCCCTTCTCATATCACTGCCATTTATAGGTATGTGAGAGCTTTAACACTAGAAATTAAAGCAAGCCTTACCCCTACTCACCTTCCTTATAACATCTTTCTTGGTATCACCTATCTCCTCAATGCTAAAGTAATCAAGGCCAACACATGCTAATATTTGCTAGGAACTCAAGGAGTTAGGTAACAACATAAGTCTCAAACCTTTAAGAAGAAAAGGCTAGTACTTGAAGAAAGTGAAAGAGATGCACCTTAAAAGAAACCCCTATAAGAACTTAAGGTAAAATCAAATGCATCCTCCTCTTCTAAATCTTTTTCCAAACCTTCCTTATCATTGGGAAAGGTCTCAAGGTTGTTGAACAAAGTCCTCAAAAGACTTAACCTTCTTCAACACCTATATGAAGACATAGTTGAGATTTAAGATAAGCTAGCTCTTAAACTATGTCATCTTCAAGACTTTGTTTTTTTTTAAGGATGAAGATGAAAAAGAAGCTCCACAAGCCCTAACCATTGAAGAATAACCAAAAACACTAACCAATAATGAAGAAGAAGAAGGAGATGATGAAGACTTTGATGATGATGATACTTCTCCAAAATTATAAACTTTTTTTCCTTCTTTTATTTTTCATTTCTTTATGTTTTTTCTCTTATGTTTTCTATTATCAACCTTTTTGGGCCCTTTATGATGTGATCAAAGATTTCAAATGCTTGAAATCTTTTGTATTTATTTATGTTTTTCTTTATTGAAATGAATTTCTAGTTTTTATTCCATCTCCCAATCTCGTGTGATTTGTTTTGCATTGGTTATGTTTTTTGATATCTCTATTCACTCTCTTTTTTATCTTTGCCAAAAGGAGAGTAGTCATATGTAAAGGTCAACTTGTACATGGCAATATTGGATTTTGCATAATTGGGTTTTGTTAATAAAAAGACAAGTATTGGGAAAAATAAGATAAAATTAGATAGAATGATCAAATTAGATTTCTTGGATAACTAAGAGGGAATTTAGTTTAAGAGGGACCATTTACTCAATATTGACTTCCATAGACTTAACATGATTAAGATTGGGCATGACAAACATTTATTCATTGCATAATTCAATTTAGGTTGTCAAAATAAAAAAGGAAAGATTGTTAGACTAGGTTGGTCAAACTTAGATCAAAATTCTTGTTTAATCTTGACAATATAGATTGAAAGGTTTTAACCTATTTTCTAAGTTCTTTGAATGCAGAAATTAGGTTAGAATCTTATTGGTCAAATATGGATCTACAATTATGACCGCCATCACATGAGTAGCGACCGTTATCACAAGAAAACTTGGAAACAAAATGCTTAGAAGGATTCACGATAGGTGCCGCAATGGGAATGGCGATCGCTATCTTCAAATCTCCAAAGAAGAGCCTTTGAGGACCAACTAAGACAAGCTACATGTTAATGAGCTCTTTGAACTTTCAAGTTTTGTAGTGGCGAATTTTAGTCACAAACGTGACGCTCCGTCAACTTATATCTCTAACACTCCAGTTTATTTTATGGTGATGGTAGCTACTAGATTAGCCAACGTAACCCCAACAGTGCCCATGACCATGGATTCGAGCCAAAGACCTTTGAGCTTTAATACAGGGTTCCAATGGCTAGTTTTTTTTTTTTTTTTAAGAACCAATGCTAAAGTGTCGCGTGTAACTAACCATTGGACACAACTGAAGATCTCGATTGCAATTGAGTAAATTCAGAGCGAAATATGAATAGCTACTGTAATATTCCTAAGATAACAACAAATTTCATCTTATAAACATTTAATGTATAATTTTGCCTCCAACTTTGGAGATTTGAGCATATTTTCATTTGTAATAGCTCTTTGGTGGTAGGAACATATAAATACTCCACCAAATAGTCTTAAAATACAAGAGGATAGTAATTTATTGTGACCGGACTCTTACAAATTTATTTCTTATTTCAAACATAATTCACTATCATAAATATTAAAAATAAAAAAATAAGAAAAATAACAAATCAAGTTTTCTAGAGCAAAACAAATAAATGTCAACAATTTTTTAATAATAATTAATCCTAAATAGTTTAAGAATTTGATAGTTTTTAAATTTTATTTTGATATTATTTTATTATTCAGAAATTTAATGGATTTTTTAATTTTTATTTTAATATTAGTTTCTTATTTAGGAATTTAATAAGTTTTTTTTATTCTTAATTAGTCATAAATATTTTTCCTTATTTTCTTTTTTTTAGAAAATTAATAAGTTTTTTATTCTTAGTTAGTTATAAATGTTTTTCCTTATTTTCTTTTTTTTTTTTTGTTTAGGAAACAAATTTTTGATTTGGAAATGGGTTTCTAATTTTTTTAAGTTATTGAAACATGCTCGAAACATTTTCAAGAAGTTTCCATGAAATTTTGGAGACCAAACGTTTCCGAAACGGGAAAACGTCAATCTAGTGAAGATTTTGTGCAACCTAATTAGCTACTTGTTCAACCCGACAACACAAGAGAAATTGCTGGCTCAAAACTCAAGTTGGGCTCCAAAAGTCTTTTAAAAAAATCTTAAGAAATTGACACTGTGCACCCTTTTTTATGTGTTAAAGATATTTATATCCCATATTTTATAAAAAGATATTATGGTATATTGAGATTTACTTTTCTACTCCATCTTTATTTTTTTTTACATTTTTATACGTTACATCATTTGATTCTATTAGACCGTGTTGTTGCACCATTTTTCATTCTCCCATTATCATGATACTTAAATTCTCGATGTATTTCTGTTTTGGAGGCCCATATTATCATGTTTAGTTATATTTTCACTTCTCCTCTTTATTTTTTTTTTCTTTCACTCACTTTCTCTTTGTAAAAAATGAAGATGAAGAAAAAGAAGAAGATGAAGACGAGATGTATGTGAGATTTTGTTTTTGTTTTTTAGGATCTACTAATTGTTTTTGTTGCTTATACTACAAAATCATGAGTTTTTATACATTTTGATGAAAAATAGTTAATAAATGAATATTTTTGAGCTAAAAATTAGTTATAAAAAGAAAGAAAATTGTGCTTGTTAGAGGTTGAATATGATGTCTATATTTTAATTGTTTTTCTTCTTTTTGTTTTTTGGTTTATTGATGATTGTATCAATGCAAAATAAACAAAAATAAACATTTTCTTACAAACTATTTTCTATATTTAATTTTTAACAATTTTAAATCAGTATAATCCATTTGTAACCCAATAACAAATCAAAATAAATCAGTAATAAATCATTTATAAACATTTTATTATGTAAGGAGAACTAAGTACAAACATTGTCTTCAAATTCTTTTTTATTTATCGATGGTTGTATCAACAAAAAATAAACATAAAATAGATATTTCTTCTAAATTGTTTTCTATATTTAATTTTTAACAATTTTAAATCAGTAATAAGCCATTTGTTACCCAATAATAAACCAAAATAAATATGTAATAAACCATTTGTAAACATTTTGCTGTGTAAGAAAAACTAAACGCAAACATTGTTTTCAAAGTAAACAAAAATTAAACTATTTATAAACCAGTGATAAACAAAAAATAAATAAAAAATAAACAATTTGCAAACATTTTACTGTGTAACAATAACTAAACGCAAATATCGTTTTCAACCTTCAATAACTTGATTTGATCTCTCTTTTATGACTGATTTTGAGTTCAAACATATCAATTTTTAACTGTTTTACATCCACAATATATCAAAACTCATGATTTTTCATTCCAAACACTAAAACAAGCATTCAAAATTATATTAAATCTTTTTAAAGTTATTATATTAAATCTTTTTAAAGTGACAAACATATATAATAAGAACTTTTTCTCTCTAAAATAGATTTGCAAATTTATAATTGTGTGTGAGAAAAAATATCTATTTTATTGATTTTGTCCATCAACAAACATGAATAAACTTGAGAAAGATTTGTTCCATCAAGAAACATTAATGAATTTGATAAAAAAAATCATGTTTGGAGAAGAAGAATCGATAATAGTGGAAGATCGATTTGAAAACCTTATTCTTAATTTGATGAATCAAGCCAATTAAGGTAAGAAGATTCTCTTGGTTTTTAAGTAACAAATCTATAATTCCTTTATTTTTTTTATGGAGTTGATTAAGGAAAAAGATAAAGAGCTTATATTGTTGATGATGAAGATCCGTTACACATTGATGAAAATGAGAGTTTGTTAAGGTAAAAAGATTTGTTTTTTGTATTTTGCATAATTCAGTTAGTAACAGATTTTGAGTGTATATTTGTCAAAATCCTGTCCAAATTAGTTTTTTTTAGAAATTATAAATAGTTGAGGTAAATTTGTCATTAGTATTTTAATTTTAAGTATTTGTGTCCTTATCCCAAAAATCTAATTTTATTCTAGTCTATCCTAAATATATCAGATCAAATCAAAAGGTTTGAAGACTACGAGGAAATTTGCTCTTTTTCTTTCAAAAACAATAATAATAATAATATCTTATGGAAGCTAAATACAATATTTAAATCAACCAAAATCTTTAACTTGGTTAAATTTGTTGCATTTGATAAAGTCAAAATTCAAAGTAAAAATTATTACTATTTATTAATATAATTATTATGTAATATCATGTATATTATAAAATACATAT
This sequence comes from Omphalea diandra, assembly GCA_949677035.1. NCBI lineage: Eukaryota > Viridiplantae > Streptophyta > Magnoliopsida > Malpighiales > Euphorbiaceae > Omphalea > Omphalea diandra. The sequence goes on along the minus strand of CATIWR010668955.1, from coordinate 3,936 downwards.
TGGATCTACATTAATTAAGACTTAAAAAAAAAAAAGAAAGTGTTTTGTTTTATTATCAACCCTTTTGCAAACAAAAATCTATTAGTTGTTGCTTGTAATCACACTTTGCTAGCTATCTTTTAATTACAACAGATGGAACACATCATACTGTTTTGAAGATTAGATTGGATATTAAATTCATTGGCTATTTAATTTAGAGTTTAATTAATTCAATTGATGTATTACTTTGCTTCAATAGTATTTTATTTTATAATATTTTAATAATAATATATATTTTAATCAGTATTTTCATATTTGGATCAACTAATCAAATTGAAAAACTTGAAAATTGAATTTTTAATCAATCTAGATGGATCCTCAAACCTAAAATGAAAGAAGTCCAATGAGAACTCAACTGCCTCAATGAATCCTCAAACTTGAAATGAAAGAAGTCCAATGAAAACTCAACTAACTCAGTGAAATCTGATGACCTTGTCAATCCGAATTGAGTTAACTTGAATTTTTTCTTTAATTTTCTTTTGTTTTTAGGCTATTTTTTAAAATTTAAAATTATATTATTAAATTATTATCAATAATAAATATAATGAATAATTTTTTATTTTTAAATAGTTCTTAATTTTTTTATTTTTAAGTAGTTCTTAATTTTTTTTATTTTTAAATAGTTCTATTGTAATTTTTTTAATGATTAAAGCTTTTTAAACTTTTAAAAACAATAAATTGTTATAAAAAATTGATCATAATATAGTTTATAAATTTTCAAAATAATAAATTATTATAAAGTTGAAATTATATATTAGAAATTATTATATTGATATTGAATTGGTGTTTCAATTATTTCATAATATAAAATCTTTGATGTAATAAAAAATATTTATTATCTTTTAATAATTAAAATATTTATTTTATATTTATAATAATTATATATATAAAAAAATTTTTATTTAAAAATCTTTATTTGTAATATATATATATATATATATATATATATATATATATATATATAATTATTAATTAACTTACATTTCATTTAGATGACGATTTGATCTTTGACTCATGATCCTTTATCTTAATCGAGTCATCGATTGGAGCAAATTTTAAGATGATTTTAAGATTTAAATTTTAAATAAAAATATGATTTTAAAAATTTTTAATTTTTCACAAAATAGTATATTTGTGTTTGAATTGATTATTTTAATTCATCTATTTTAACTGATTTTTTTAATTTTAATTGCTTTTGTTTAATTTTAATTAATTTTAAAAATCTTAATTTAACCTCTAAATAAATCGATTAACTAGATAACCTTTTGTTTTATTGGTACAACTTCTAAAAATATTGAAAGATAGGAGTATGGTTGGTAGTAATAGGATATGGATAGGGTAATGTTATATCCTTACCCATATCCAAAAGATTGTATTTGTATATCTATCCATATTCATACTTATATCCTTTTGGGAAATAAATATTAAACTCATTTCCATATTCATAAAATTTCAGATAATTTATAGATATCTATTATCTAAATAATTATCAAAATATTTTTAAAATATATGATAAATTAATTAAAATGTAAAGTATATAATTACTAATTTATAATTACATTTAACTAAACTAATACATATTATATTCAAAAGGACCATATATTAAAAAATTGAAAAAAAAATTTAAAAAAAATTTACATTATTTTAAAGCTTATCTAGTTTTCTGAATACAATATATTAGATATATCATAATTAATAAATTCAATTATATAATGTCGAACATTATGCATCTAACTTAAAGGAAAAATATTAAAAATAGTTAATATGATTTATATTGGCTAGAGCTATATATGTGCAAGTGTGTGTACATATATGTATAAGGCATGAATATAGGTTTAAGCATGGCTAAACTTGATAATTCTAGTAGAATATGATTTGAGTATGGGTAGAGTACTGCATTATCCATACCATACCCAAATCCATTAATATTTGTTTAGGCATGAATTTAGTCATACTTATCAATCGTTTAACGTAAGTATTATCAATTTCAAATGGATATCTATAGGTAGGATACAAAATGTCATACCTAAATGGAAGACGACGACAATAGCATGCTAAATTGCTAAGTAGGGTAGGGATCGCCATTCTTGCTCCCATGCTCGTCAGCTGTAAACGTTGTGATTTCTATTCCACTTTGCCTATCACTCTATCCTCTTCTCCCCGTAATTTACACAAATATTTTTGTACTTTCTTCATTTGCGTCAAATAACATTCCAATGATTTACGATCTGATAGTGATATGCTATAATTACTTTTGGATTCAGTGAGTTAAACAATAATATGGTCTTGGTCCTTCAAACTCATTCTCTCTTTCATTAAACCGTAGTTTGAATTATTTCATATTTGGTTCTATTACTGAATTAAATTTAAAATCTAAGTTTGGCTTGGTTACTTTATTAAATAAATCAAGTTAAGCTAAACTCAATCAAATACCACTATGTTCATATATGGTTCATAACTCTAAATGAGCTTATCAAAATTAGGTCTTTATTAAAAATTTTAAATTATAATTAAAACTTTCTAAAATTTACTAAAATTGTAATGTTTGTTTTATATATTTTATGGATGAAACTATAATGTCAAAAATTAATAGTTTGACATTCGTGCTGGATATTAATCATTATTAGTTATGTAATAACTTGAAGTCTATAACTATAACTCAAAGTAAAATTTTGTACCAAATATTATTTGATTTATTTAATGTACTCATGACATTTTGAAATATAACTTAAATTATTATTTTTTATGAAATTTTTTTATAATTTTTATAACTAAAATTTTAATATACTTCATAACATGTTCAATTTTATACATTCTGCATTTAGTTTAAAATGTAAAATTATATAACTGATGCACTACTACATATTTATATTATTATATATCCATAATATAAAATTTCAATATTGATATTGAATTTTCGCTATTTGGCACCATGGTCAAAGTCATATTTTAATATATTAAGCAATATTTATCCTTTTTTAGTCATTATATGATAAAATATATAATTTTAAGTGTTATATTATAGGGTAGGCATCATAAAAAGTAAAAACATTAATAATTGAGTTTAAATAAGTTATTCATGAATCTAAGTCAAATATGCTCTTGTTATTTATTTATTTATTAAATAAATTTTAAAATTAGGTTTGGAATCAATTTCTATATTTATTTTATTCATTTTCTATAATAATACAACACAAATCAAAATAACTAAATATGACTCTAATAATATTAGCATTTGTTTTCAAAATACATAATTTCAACATTAACTATTAACTATTCATTTAAATTTTATATTTCATTCTTTTAAAATTCTATAGTAATAAAAATAAAAAAATTAATGAAAATGTGACCTAAAAGTCAATACGCTATTTACATTGTCCCATGAGACACTCAACCTTTTTTAAAATTGAATGGTTGATCCACCTTTCAACTCATATTTGAAAAGTTGTTTATGTCCTTCAAACTTATTGTGGTTTATATCATTGTTTCATTGCTATTTTACAAAGAAAATAAATTTTTAATAAATTCTTCATAAAGAAAATAGGAAAAGGAAAGAAAGGCAAACTCGCTTTAGAACATAAAATGAAATTGAATAAATGTATGAGTTAGTTTCTCTCTCCTCATCTTCATTTTAAAAAATGTATTCTTATAATAATAAGAATATTAAAGAGATTTCAATAAAAAGAAATATATCTTGACTGTCAAAATGGTATATGATCAAAGATACATTTTAAACAAAAATCTTAATAGAAGTGTCATTTTGTTAAGAAAATTTATAGTAAAGATTCACTCATTGAGGTTTTATAACACAATAAGGGATTTGTTATTAAATGTCATTAAAGTCTTCTCTATATGAGAGTTAGAGTTTCTCCTCTTTAGGGCTAGCTATTTCCTTTA
>CATIWR010668937.1:0-22337 GCA_949677035.1 Omphalea diandra | reverse complement strand
AAAAAATATAAATATATAATTAAATAACAAAAACCTATATATATATCAAAAAATCATTATATATATACATCATTTATATATATATATATATATATATATATATATATATATATATATATATATATATATATATATATATATATATACAACACATCATCATATCCAGGCACAAAATAAAGAGTTTTTACTCTTTAATGCCATACAAGTTATCAAATGTTATTGTCACACATGTTGTTATATTCTATTGCTACACAAGCTATCAATTGTGGTTGCCACTCAAGCTATCGTATATTGTTGCCACACAGGATATAGATATCATTGCCACATAGGCTATTAAATATTGTTGCCATACAGGTTACCATATTTAGTTGCCACACAAGTTATAAATATCATTGCCATATAGGATATCAAATGTTGTTGTCATGCATGCCATCATATTTTGTTGTCATACAGGCTATGATACACTTAAATTTTTTTAATGATTTGGAGAATTGATAATTAAAGGCTAGAAGTGCCAAATAATTGAGTCATACCAAACCAAATTGACTCGCACCAAAAGAACTGAGAACCGAACTAAACCATCCTGAAAATTTGGGACAATTTTAGAGAGATTCAAATCTCAAACTGCCCCATCCCATGCTCACCCATAATTCTAACACAACATGGAAACACAACTTTACGTAGGATTGTAATCCTAGATGGAAATTTACAAGACAATATTAAACTGATTCTAACTTTAATAGCTCTTATGTCATCTAATCCGCTAGGTCCAACCATATAAACCTGGGGCTCTAATACCATTCTATCATGACCTGTCTCCATATTGTACTAGTGCTAGTGGCTTATAATGCCTAAGGTCTTCTAAACCACTAACAAGCCTAACAATTTATAATAAATTCATTAATCCATTCATCTTAGTTATATAAATCCTTTGTCATTATGGATGATTGATCATCAATCTGTATCAAGTTACTAAACCTTTCATTCATATGAGCATATAAGCATATAATTAATGAAGGTAACCTAAGTCCATGAGGAAGTCTCACTTAAGGCATTATGGGAGAATTCCTCTCTTTCCCATAAGCTAATCCTTACTCAGGGAGAGTTTCCTCACCTGTCTATTTAACATTTCATTTCTCGCTAGAGAATTGCCCTACCAGTGACTCCTTTCTCTTACATGAGAGATTTTTCTTACCAATCATGCATGTATTCATTTCATTTAACATTATATTCATATCACATCATCAATCGAAATATAGCTAGCCATGTATTAATGGATTCCTACATCATTCTTAGGATTACCAACACATAAAGTAATATTTGCTTTGATATACCATAAAAATCATCAATGCATATAGTAATAAACACAAATTATAAATCATTTATAAATGAAAGATACTTATATATAAGTACTCAAACGTAATTATAACTTTGTAAATTGAACATTAAAACATAAGTTTGTATGATGCATGAAACAATAGCTTTGAAAACATAAAGTTACTTGAAAAGGTGTAGGAATATATACTCACTTAAACTATGCTCTTTCTTCAATGCATTAACTCTACTTCCTTGTTCAATATCACCATTTCTATTGTCATTTAGCAATTACAGTATATATTCATCAAACTAAGCTAATTTACATAAAGAGTTGCTTTACATTCATTAGAACATCAATGCTCTTATCTACCCTAGCTAGGTGAAGGAAATCTTCTCCATTCACATGTGACTTTAACCATAAGATCTAGAATGTCAAACATCATCAAGGAACTCAAATAATACCAATTCTCCTTACAAATAGACTCACATTTACGCAAAAAATAATCATAAAGCTAATAAAGACATTAATGCCTTTTTCGCCTCATCCATGGTGTATAACACCATTCAAGCTTTAATTGTCATCTTAAATATAAAGTTAAGTATGATAATTAATATTTTTAAATTCAATAATCATCAAAAGAATAAGTACTCAGTTTATGTGAATCAATTCTTTGTAAAGCTTTAATTGATAGCTATAACATCAATTAAGCTATCTTAGCATATAACTTCATCTCTTGTGATTTAATGTAGTCTAAATATATCATAAACACATCTATTTGAACATGGAATAATCATATATGAATGATGATGGATGAGGAACTTACTTAGAGAGCAAAGAAAATCACCAAAGCAAGCTTGAAAGATGAAAAAAAAAAGTAATTAGCAAATTAAGTTCTTCAATTTTGGTTTAGCTATCATGGATGAAAAAACTAAGAGAGTGTATTTACTTTCATGATTAAGGAAAAACTAAGGATATATGGTTTTTAGTCATGTATGGATAGAAAATAAGAAGTGAAATGGGTTGAATGACCAAAATGGTTGAATGTTGCATTTTAGACTATGCTTAGTTGAATGGACTCTTAACTGTCAGACTTGAGATTTAGATGCCTAAAGTGCCATGGCTTGCCACCATTCAATCTCAAATTTTGCTATAATGGTCAAAACTCTCATGCCTAAATAGTTTGCCTGTCAAAATTGCTTACTAAAGTCTACCAAAACGCAACTTTCAAACCATAACACTTATGAAACTTCTACTTCCAACCTTTTGTTCCTTCCCCTAATACACTTTAAACACAAATTTTAGCTGTGGAAAATAGATCCTAATCGTATTGTAAATATGGCAACTAGCATGCATTAAGAAAGCATTAAGCAAAAATAAGAAACAACATCAAAATAAAGAATAGGTGCACAACAAACCTTACACTTTCATTTCTTAGCTTTCTTTTCTTGGATATTCTCACGGCATTACTTTTGAGATGTGCTTCTTTTAGTGGACCTCTCTCTTCTTATCTATTTTAAACCTTAGATAAAATAAGTCCTAACAAAATGCAAACTCAAATACAAATATTAAAAATTTTCAAAGTTTTGTTATTATTCAAAACATTTTTTAACCATATGATCATGACAAATGCCTTATCAACTTTAGGTCATATGGTCAATATTCGTTCCCCTTTATGAACAATGATAAAACTAAGATGCTTTAATAAATAAAACACATAAGATAGTCATTTTATCAAACAACAAATGAGAAAAGTACTCTTTTTTTGGAAATCATTGTAAAAGGCCTCTAGATATTAAGTTTAAAGAAATTAAAATATAAGAGCTAGACTTTAAATACCATAAATTAACCATTTTTCCCATAATAAAAGAAAATTTTATAAACATTCTCGCATTATGTAAAAGAATTTATGCTATCCCTAAATAAGACATTTAAGGCATCTCCTTTTTAGGCATATGTGATGAGAGGCAAAACTTGTGTGACTCCCATGTACATTGAAAACATGATTTTAAATGATCTTTGGCTTAAATGAACAATCTTAAGGATCCCTAAATCCTTTTCTTTAATATAGTTATAGTTTGGGGTATTTATATAGAAAGAACTTATAAAAATTGAATATCTAAACTCTTAAGAACATCAAATTAAAGATCAAACTCTAACATTTGATGATTGAAACATGATTTGAATATTGTAGAGATAAAAGAGCAAGTGACGAGGAATTAAAAGGGAACTTAAACTAGTTCTTGCTAAACCCTTTTTCTTTTGTTTATTATCTCTTATTATTTGTATTTAATGATTGTTTTTATGCTTTTTACTCTTAAATTTGTATTTATTATAATGATGAGTTAGTATCTCTTTATAAAATTGGATAAATCAATGAACTCCTTTAGTTGTGGTTTGATTTGAGTTAATAAATGTTTATCTTTTGATTTAGTATATTAATTCTTCATGTTCTTGAATGCTTGACCACTATTTACTTGATTTAAGATATATATATGATGGATCGAGAGATGAAGCATACCATTATTCTATAAAATTTCTAAACCCAAGTGTTGTGATCAAGAAATAAACTCAAGCTTTTGTCACCATTAATGAGAATGACCATTAAGATTAACAAATTTAAATTAATATGTGACCAAGAGATTAGGCAAAGTATCAATTCTAACAAGCCTAACATAGTTTGAGAGAGTATATTAGACATAGTAGGTAATTTAGTCACTAATTAGGTAGAATTTCAATTATCAATTTTATTAATTAACCATAGAAAGTTTAATAAATAAAATCAAACTGTAGCCTTTGTTAAATTATATTTATTTATGATTATTAGTTTAATTGTTTTGTTATTTAATTTATTTTAATTAATCAAATCCACCTTTGGCTTTTAGATAATAGTAAACACAACTAATTTTGGTACTTAGCAAATTCTTCTCATGGAAACAATACCTACTCATTAGTTTATCACTTTTGTGGCTTATGCACTAGTAGCATGAGCTCAACACATTTTTTATGTGCATGAATAGTTTATCGATCAGTCAACATGAGTTACTTCGACCGTTAACCTTGTATCACAATTATTATTCTTTTTTTCTATGCCAATTCTTTAGGCATCCAAATGAACTATAATTTCTTTTAAGCTTTATTTCAAACATTAGAATATGAAATCCATCCATTGCTTTAAAAATTACAACATTTCATCTCTTGATTTAGGGCTCTAGTGCCCTAAACATGATCAGGAAGACCACTTCCATCACTACTAGTTGTCATCTTGTTTTGATACCGCTTAACATGGTATATAGCTTAACATGAATAAAATCAAAATAATTACTCATTAATTATTCAAAGCAAGTTAGAGAAAAGTTATAAAATTATTGAAAAAAACTCAAAACAAACATAATATAAGTTTGTATAGGTATAACAAACCTTAAAACAAAAGAAAAATAAATCTTATCTTAATTAGGTAAGGAAAATTTCTTTAAATTACTCAAAAACTAAAAGTAGATCATTTAGTACCTAAGTGGTTTATTTTGGGGCCTAAAAATGGAATAACTTGAATTGATTTTATTATAAAATATAAAAATCAATATTTTTATAAATTATGAATCTTATAACTTATTTGCTTGGATCTTACTGATAAACCTAGAAATTAATTCTTTTGTTTGAACTTCTAGCACTGTCAACATCACTATATATAGAAGTGCCTACAACTTGTCCTAATAGGTGGACTAGGAATCTCATCTACATCCTTTACGTAATTTAGTGAAATGAGCTAGGCCGATTCATTATAGTTAGTTTGGTTATAATGTATAAATATGAAGATCCCTTTTTATTTAACTAATATGTAACATAAAAATGGTAAATACATTAGCATCAAATATCATTTTAATATAAGAGAACTATATTTCTCTTTCCCTTTTAATGATTTCATGAAAATTGGCTAACATTTTCTTTTATCTAATGTGCATTATAAATCATATTTAGAACAAAAATGTTAACTACTATAAATTATTGATGAAGACTTTTGTAAGGCTTTTGTACCATTCTTATGCTAATCATAACAGTGTTATTACTAAAGCCTTGTACAAAGTTGCCTTAGAGTAAGTTTATAAATTTATAATATCCTTGAAAATAGAAATATATATTATATAGTTTGTTATGTTATAATATGATTCAATGTTTGGCATTTTAAACTTTTTCAGCATTGTTTGGTCTAGTATGCTAAATGATAATGGGCTTTAATCTATCACATCAAAGTCTTTAGTGCTTTGTTCCTTTTCCTAGATCTTTTGTACTATTTTGTAAAGTATCTACATATGTCTTTTTTACTAATGAGCTCACCTTATGGGTTCTCAACCTCTTAGGAATGCACCTCTTTGTCCTATTAGCTAGGCACTTACTGCCCCTTTATAGCTAATGATCTTTTGTTTAGTTAGGCTATCACTTTTTTATCATCAAACTCTTTGACCAAAATGGTCTTCACTTTCCCTCTTTTAGCATTGCCTTATCCAGCCTTTTTGCTAGTCATTTTTTGATATAACATGAGCTAGGCCCATTCCTCTTCTTAAGGCCAAGTTTGGCATAATGGGTCAGGCTTGCTCAACTTATCATAAGCCTAGATCGGCCTTAATTGGGCCAATAACATAATGGCAAGTTTGCTTAGCCTGTATATGTTGCTTTCATGCTCATTCCTAACTATCATTTTCAGGAAGCATTTCTTCTTTAAGAAGGGTTTCTCAAGTAAGGAAGGATCATCTATTATAGGAAGCATGCTCAATCTTGCCTAAACAGTCCACTAAAGTCGCTATATGAAAAACCATCAATCTAGTACTGCATTCATTCTTTTTTACTTATTACTACTCTCACTTATAAGAGGCAAACCCTATCTTAAGCATCAAAGTGGACATCTAGCATAAGGCCATATTCTCCTTTGACCTTCTCTTAGTTTACAAGCCTTAAACAAAAAGACTATGAGCTATTTAGCCTTAGCCCTAAAACACCCTAAACTACCTTACTCAATACCGTGGCTTTCAACATTTGGTGCAGTGAACATAGATTAAGTTGATAATTCATTATACCTCAACCATGGCCTCTCTTAGTGACCTCAAAACTTGGTGACCACATAATGACTCAAACTTACTAAGGCTTGAAAGTACCCCCCATCATAAGCCATCTATGAATTCCCCCCAAGTAATGTATAAAGATAAGCCTCAAAAATTATAACTAACACATAATCTCAAGATCGTTAAGTTGTTACTAGCCTTACAGTCGTCTATAAAGTGTTCACCCTAGTGTTGCAGGAACTCCGACAGACCTTCAAATATAATTAAGAATAAGCAATCATACCACAAATGCCTTTAATGGCCTTAACCCTAATCAAAGCTCTCCTTTACCAATATCAATTCAACCAAATTAGGGCAGAGCACTGTTGTAATATGAACCAACCCTAATGGATGAAGAATCAGATAAGAAACAAGGTAAGCTTAACATAATGAACTACTTGATGAAATAAAGGAATTCTTCTATCAATCTATTGATAGCCAAGTTGTTAGATCAAATAGCTTGTTCCTAGATGGTGAAGCCCTCCAAATAATGTGGATCAACATCGTAAATGAAGGACAAGGTAAAAAACATTTTGCTTTGGATTATCATAAATATGACCATAACCCCTTGTCATAGGAAATAAGAAATAAAACTCTCCCAAGAAAGTTTAAGCTACCTCACATTCATAGTTATGATGGTTCAAACTAATCCAATAAGTGACCTATACAATTTCTAGTCTAAACTCGAGCTTCATAATTACTTAGATGCCTTATTAGGTAAAATTTTATCCTTTACCTTATAAGAAGTAGCTCAAGAATGGCATCAAGACCTTGCTAATTGTTTATTCTAGAACTTCACACAACTATCCTAGTTATTTGTAGCTAGGTTTGTTTTTATCATTTGTTAGTTAAAATCTTATCTAACATGCATGAGGTCATTTGAAAAAAAAGAGAGTCACTACATGACTACCTAACATAGTTAGTAATGCATATCAACAACAACAACCATAAGGTAGCCACTAATGCCATGATCTAAAATTACAAAAATAGAGGCCTATTCGATTCCCTCAGCATTAACCTCCTAAGAATTTTTATAAGCTAATGGCAAGATGTCATAAGTTCATTCACTTAGATGATAACCTTCAAACCTACTCTCACGGTTTATATACAAAGTAAGAGGACAATAGCTAAAGTGACAACCAAAATGATCATGGCCAAGCTAGATATAATAATTCATACTTGGGCCTTACTAATTCACATAATAGCTTGGTTTGATACTTCATTCCCCTCACAATAAGCAAAAGTGAGGTCCTTCATTAGATGAAGAAATTAAGGGAGATAATATAATACCCTTGCCTCCTCAAATGCTTAATCATAAAAAATAGAGATAAGTAATACAATTTCTACTGAGACAATAGGCATGACATAGAAGAATACTAAGACTTATGCAATAAGATTAAAAGGCTAGTTCAATAAGGAAAGCTTAGGCATTTCTTAAAAAGACAAACTAGTGATGAAACAAGGCATGAGAGCAAGCAAAAAGATGCCTACTAGGTTAAAAGACCTAATAATAGAGAGTATCTCAGTGTGATTCATCTTATTACAGTTGGAACCACTGAAAAAGATAACTCGTCTCAAAGAAAAGGTAGATCTAGAAAGTCTAATCCATAGAATGTAAAGATAAAATGGTTGAACCAATATTCTATTTAGTAATAAATTCTCCTTCAAATATGATAGAAGGTATTGCGCTCCTCGCACAGATGCTTTGATGGTTCAAGGCTAGTTGAAAACTACGTAGTTATGCACAATCTAATAGCTGATGGTAGCTCGATCAATATGTTATATAAGGTTCTTGGTTAGGACCTCAACATGTTATTCCTAGCCTGAATGCAATTGACTAGCCTTAGAAGAACGAAGGTGGATGTTATAGGAGCTGTTAAACTAAACATGGAACTAGGAGATTCAAACATCACTAAAAGGTTTAAAGCTATACGGATAATGGTGAACATTCTGTTTGCTTATAATGTAATCATTAAAAGGTTGATCCTGTATGATACAATAGCTTGCACATCTATTTGGTACTTAACTATAAAGATCAGTATTGGTACTTAACTATAAAGATTGGTACTAAGAAATATATTATTATAGTTAGAGAGAACTAAAAAGTCACGATGAAATCTATATGAATGTCCTAAAAGAAATAACTTATACCATCACCATGGAGAAATTAGATTCTCTCAAGATCAATCCTCTAAAGTCAAAAAGCTAGTAGAAGATTTAAAGCCTCTATCAAGATTTAAAGCCTCTATCAATCACTGAAGCGTGCATATTATCAATTAGGATGAAATTAATAGAACTAGTGGAAAAAGATATTAGCTCAATTCTATTTGAGAGTATAAAGATATTTGTTTGGTCTACTTTAAACATCATAGGGATTGACCCATCTATCATAACCTATAACTTGAACCTCAACTATTTAGTTAGACCTATGAAATAAAAAAGAAGAAACCATGCCCTGAGTGCCAAAAGTCATCATTGGAGAAGTGTGAAAACTACTCCATTTGGGATTTATTTGAGCAGTTAAATACCTAGATTGATTAGCTAACATTGTCTTGGTAAAACAATCAAACAACAAAAAGAGGATGCATATGGATTTCATTGATCTTAGTAAATCCTACCTAAAGAACAAATTTTCCCTACCCAATATAGACTAGTTGGTAGACTTTACTACTTGGTATGAACTTTACAGTTTCACTGATGCATCAACAAGGTACCATTAGATAAAATGTTTTTCCTAAATGAAGAAAAATTGAGCTTCGTTACTCATAAAAATACCTATTAATACATGGTAATACCATTCAATCTTAAAAATATAGAAGTTATATACTAGTGATTAGTTAACCATATGTTTAGGGACCAAATTAATAAAATCATTGAATTTTATATAGAAGAGATGATTGTCAAGAGTCGCCAAGCTGAGGACCACATCAAAGACCTTAAATAGGCCTTGATAATTTTTTTTTGGTATATATAAAGCTCAATCCTGAGAAATATGCTTTCAAAGTACAAACAAAAAAGTTCTTAAGATTTATAACCTCTTAATGAGGCATTGAAGGCAACTCAACCAAAATTTGAGTTGTCTTAGATGTGTAGCCTTTCATATCTATGAATGAATTTTAGAAGCTCAATGAAAGATCATTGCCTTGGGCATATTTATCTCATGTTTAGCTCGATGCTGCCTATCATTCTTTAAAATCTTAAGCAACCTTAAAAACTTCTCATGGATTAAAGAACATCAAAAAGCTTTTGAAGAATTGAAAATGTCTCTCTGTTTGCCCATACTATGGAGTCGCCTAAGCAAGATGAACCCCTCTCATGTATCTAGCTGCTACTAAAAAAATGGTCATCTCAGTCCTAATCAGAGAGAAAGATATGATATAGATGCCAATTTATTATATCAATAAAGTCTTGAAAGGGGTTAAACTACGATGCCCCCATACTTAAAAAGCTAACCTAAATGCTAGTCAGCTTGGCCATAAAACTCAGATAGTACTTTAAGCTCACACTATTATTGTCCACATAAATCAATCCCTATGTAAGATACTTTACCAACTAAGATCTTGAGGCAAATTGTTGAATGGGTAATTCAATTATGTGAATTTGATATTAAATATGAGCTAAGGTAGGCATTAAAGGCTCAGGTGTTAGTTAATTTTACGACAGAATTAATAGGACTAGAGCTAGGGTAGGAGGTCATTCTTAATAAAGAATAGTGGGAAATTATTTATTAGCGGTGCCTCTAGTATAGAGGGGGCGAGTGCTAGGACAATTTCAAAGGGCTCAAGTTATAGTGGAAATTGTTTGTTAGTGGTGCCTTTGGTATAAAAGGGAATCATAACTAGGATAATTCTAAAAAGCTTAAGCTGACACTATTAAGTATACTTTGCAATTAAAATTTTGAGCTACTAATAATGCCACTAAATATAAGGCCTTAACAATCGGGCTATAGTTGGCATAACAGGTTCAAAAAGAACACATTTCTATATAGTGATTCACAGTTGGTGGTTCAACAACTATTAAGTAACTATGTTGTCAAATACCCCTCTATTAGCTAACATATGGAGCATGCTAAGCATATACTAGCCAACATCGAGATGAAGGAAGTAAGTTAAAAGTATAAAATAATTTTCTCATATTGACAATAAAGATACAAACTTACTAGCCAAACTAACACTTCCTTTCATACCACTTTGCTTGATGAAGCCCTTTCAGAAGAAAGAGATCAACCCAACATCCTCCAGATAGCCTATGTAATGGTTATTACAAAGGAAATAAAGTGCGACAGCTTCTTATAGATGCCAAAGAAGTTTAGACCATCATTAACAAATCTATTAATTACTTAGAAAAAGATGGTATCCTATATAAGTGATCTTATAGTCAACCTTACCTCAAACATGTCTCTCTAAAGTAAGAAAACTTTATTCTATAAGACATTCATGAGGGCATCTATGAAGCCAATAAGGCTAGTACCATTTTGCCCCAAAACGTAGTTTGGTCTAATTATTTCTAGCTCTCTATCTTCAAAGATGCAAAAGAGCTCATTCAAAAATATGGTGCTTGTCAAAGATATAACTCGATCCTTCACAAACTTTAGCCAACTAGCAGCACATTAACTCAACTTGGCCTTTCTCTTAATAGAGAATTGATATTCTTAATCCTTTTTTATTAAACACCCAAATAGAAAAAATGATCATGTTCATCACTTCTTTAAATAGCTAAGGCTAAAGCCATTACTACCATCACCTTGCCCAAAATACTCAAATTTTTTAGGAAGAATGTAAGCTATAAGTATGGTATCTCAAAAAGGCTCATCATTGATAATGAAAAGTAGTTTGACTATGAGTAGTTCAAATCTTATTATGCTAACCTAGCCACTGATCTCAAATTCACCTCGATAGCACACCATTAGATGAATGGTATAAGTCACCAATATAATCATCTTCAAGGGACTTAATAAGTGATTAAAAGATGTTGATGGTCACAAATAAATCAACTTAACCAAATCTTAAGGACCTTTCATATGACCTCGAGAATTATAACAAGCTAGAAACTATTCTTTTTGTTATATAGGATAAAAGTAGTCATCCATGTAGAAATTGGCCTCACGTCTTATCAAGTTTCTCACTATGATCCTAATTAGAATGAGGTCGATCCTCGTTTTCAATGTGACTTCCTAACTAAAAAAGTATAAAGATGTTGCCAGTTAAACCATTGCACATAAGCAAAGGGTAGCTTAATTCCATAACAAAAAGGTAAAATACTAAATTCTCAAAGTTGAGGACCTAGTCTTGAAGAGAGCCAATGTAACCAAAGGTGAGGCTAACACTAGTACGCTCAATACAACTGGGAAAGACATTATAAAAACATCAAAATAGTAGGACCTATAGCTTACAAACTAAAAGCTACGTTGGCAAGCTCATTCCTTAGACATGGAACATAGATAATCTTAAGAAGTACTTCATCTTATAAACAACCTTAGTTGTTCCCCACTGTAATAAGGCTCGAACATAATCTTAGCCCTTATACTTCTTTCATTAAATCGATTTAAAGGGTTTTCACCCTTCTTTCTCATATTTTTGACTTCTTATTTAATTATTTCACATTATTAAAGCTCATTAGCCTCATACATAGCAAAAGGATTTTCACTCTCCTTTCTCATTTTTTTTAGTTATCTTTAGTTAACGCTATTAAAGTATGTATTGAGCTTAATAGCCTCATATATAGTGAAGGCCGCTAAGCATATGGCTAGGAATGCCTTTAAAAAACTCATGAGAAATATTTTTTATTTGATTGATCATAATTAACACTTTTCAAACAAAGCCAATTTTACATCCTATTCTTAAGTTCAGTTCAATAAGTTTGGTTATTCAATAGGCTTTATATTTTAATGTCTACCTGATTATTAGCTTGAAATCATGGTTTAGAGTTCAGTACTATTCACATGATTAAGAAAAAGGAAGACATATAAAGATGAGAAAAAGTAAGAGTTCTTTTATTACTTAGAAAATTGTTATAATTAGAAGGATTGAATCGGGGTTACATTTAGCTTATATCTATTCTCTTGCCTTGTCTTCTTCCTCTTCCTTATCCTCATCATTAGGGAGAATGTCCCTTTCATATTTAAAATCAATGTTTGGATGAGCCTTGCCTAACTCACACTTTATTTTCGCATCATAGTTAAAGTATATCATGACTATCTCTTTATTAGCAAGAGCCCAAGCTTTTTACTTTTTTTGTTTCCCAAAGTTCACCTCATGCTCCAGCTTGGCTACCCTACTCTGCAACCTTTTTAGTTAGTCGACCAGCTTGACACTTTTCACCTACTCGACTTTTATTGCCTCTAAGGCTTGTCTAAGTAGTCTCAACCTTTCCCTACTGAGTTTAGGATATTTTGATGGCTCTTTATCAGTGTGCCAACTCTTAATGTGTCTTTGTAAGCCTGCCTTTGAGCTCAGTTATATTATTTATTTCTTCTTGTATAGCTTTCAAATGTTAGCTCAGAAGTGCCTTAGTTACTACCACCTACACAAGTCTATATCAAGTTAATAAGTGAGTCATAATTTTTAAATAACTCAAACTCAAGATTAAGCATCTTGGCTCGATCTATTAACTACCTATCGATTAAGTCTTTGAGCTTCTCCTCATCCTTTAGAAGGATAAAAATCCTTTTCTTACTAACCATAGAATGGTTTAGCGAATACTATTATTAGTATTTGGCCTTTAAAAAGCCTCAAGGATCCAGGCTTTGGCTCGAGTTCCTCATAAGCATAAATATCTCCTTCTCTAAGTCCATACCTGTAATTTTCACTTAAGCTTTTGCAATGGAAGGTAGCTTGTCCTTTTTTTTTTATATCACCATTAGCTCAATAGGAGTAGGCAATTCAAGTTCATTCAAAACTTAGATCTCGACCACTTTGGGCTCTTCTAAGACTTTTTTTTTCCTAACAATAATCTTTTTGACTTGGGCTTTTTACGTAACACTCCTCACTCAACTTAGGCTTTAATAGGCCCTTCTCACTTAACTTAGGCTTTTTACTTAATAAGCCCTCCTCACTCAACTTGGGTTACTCTTTGTCTAGTGATCTCTTTCTTAAAATCTTTGAAGTCCACGTCTATAAAACACAAAGGCATTAATATGTATTAGTACATAGTTTAATGGTTTAAGCTAACAAAAAATACTATATGGTCACCTCCTTAGGTAGTATTTCTTTATTAACTTAAGAAAGTCCACAGGATCCTCTATGGCAGCTTGACACCTCCTCACCAGCTCCTTATCCCTATTTGACACCATTATGGATGCTTCCCACTTCTTTTTTCTTAACCATTTTGTGGGGAAACCTATGGCATTATTACAAGAAATAATGAAAATTTATACTTTTACTTTTTTATTAAATAAGGTTAGTGGTTGAAGAGGTGTATGGTAGGCTGAACTATCACGTGGCAGTGATCTTCTTCTATTTGGTGCATGAATAAGTACTTTTATTTCATCACACTAATGGTAATACCATTCTCCTTCTAAGCTAGTGGGTAGGTACCTACCAACATTTTATATCGTTTGATGCTACTTATGGTATGGAAAGTGTAAAAGCTACTAACACCTCTTGTATAAAAGATGGCATAGGTAACCTAATCCTAGCCTTCGAGTCCTCCTTATACAACACTTGTTGGATTAAGCCCAATTTTGAGATTGCCTTTGTACTCTCCTCAAGTGCCATCAGCTCATACTCCTTCAAAATATTATATTTCAGATGAATTTTCTCTAATTTCACCTCGATCAACCAATTTTTCTCCTATGAGACATTAGGGCTACTTTAACTCACCTTCAATGGCTTGAATGGTATTTTTACCCTCACCAACTTGGTATTGTTTGTTTAGTCCTACCCTTACTTCTATGTTTGGGTCATTCTCCTCTTCATACTCATTCACCTCCTATTTATCATTAGGCAATCTATTTCCTTATTTTTCCTCTTCACTATCTTCTGCTCTCTTTTCTTCCATCTCTATGGACTTACACTGTGCCTCTTTAACTTTCATCACTATTTCCTCAAGTTTCTTCTCAATTTCGCACAGATGATGCCTTTATTTATAACAATAAAAGAGTAAAAAGTCAAATATAAAGATGATACTTATGAACTCTCTAACAATAACTTCTCCTACTTAATGATAGTAGTAACTTTGGCACAACTGCAAATCATTGTCATAAAAAATGCAAATGAAGTTTTTTTTTTATTTATTTTTCCCTCTTTATAGACCTAGAGCGATAAATAAAAGGACTTAGCTAACTGAATCAACACTTTCATCAAATAGCTAGGATAGTTTTGATTAATGATACCTATTTAAAAGATGCTAATCAAGCAACATGAGTCAATGTTGTTGACAAAACATAATAATTTCAAAATTAAAATTTCCTTATGTTAGAGCTTAAGTATACAAAAGATCAGTCTATCTATTTCTTTATGCCATCTAGCTCAACCTGTTTAATGTTCATCTTATGGCAGCTCAGTTTATTTTCATTCAAATACTCCTACACCCCTAGACGTGAATGGCCTTAAACTAGAGGGGCATATAATATTACCCTCATTAATATGGATTGGCCCAGTCCTCTTCTTAAGGTCCGGTTCACTATCATGGGTCAAGCCTGTTCAACTTATCATAAGCTTAGCTCAGTCTTGATTGGGCCAATAGCTTAATGGGTAGCTTAGCTCAGCATGTATGCATGGCTCTTAACCCATTCTGAACTGCCTTCTTCAAGAAGTTTCATCCTTTATAAGAAGCATTCTTTTTTTACAAGAAAGGTTACATAAGTAAGAAAACATCATCCAATATAGGAAGCATGCTTACTCTTGTCTAAACAGTCCATCCACCTAAGTCACCATATAAAGAACCCTCAATCATTTTATTTTACATAATGCTACTTTCACTTCTAAAAAATAAAACTTGACTTAAGCATCGAAGTAGACTTGTAGTACAAGGTCAGACTCTTCCTCTTACCATCTCTTATTTTGCAGGCCTCAACCTAAGAAGACACCAAACTACTCAACCTAAGCCTTAAAAGACCTCTAAACTACTCAACTCGATACCATAAGTTTGATCATTTTTTATGACAAAGAACTTTTAAAATTAAACATAATTTTTAGTAGGTTGAACATATTATTTTAAAAATTGTTCATTATAGAGGGTATAAAGTTAGTTGTTGAGCTTATTCTAAGATGGAATTGATGTTGAAAGGTATGGGTGCATTAATGATTCACCCATTTATCTCCACCTATAAGGTGGTAGTGTTTCCATTAATAGTATTTAAGATTTCCCTGCATCATCTTGCTGAGGTGTAAAGATGGCTATGTTAGCAGTATTGACGGGCCCATCTCTTGCCATTAGAGTGTTTCTAGCAGTATTAGAGTTAGGTAGTCTCAAGCTGGAGGGGTCTATAATAGTAGCATTGTTTGATGGAAGGATCCTTAGGATCATTATATAATTACCACTTTAAGATAAGTGAACGAGGGTAGTTCTTTAGGATTATTATTCATGGTCGTTGCACTAATTTGATAATAGTTAGGAAATAAGAATGCTTGAGGGGAAATGTTGCACTATGTATACAAGTAAGTCTCCTCTTATTTAAGAAACTAACCAGAGAATTATTGCATATATTTTGGATGTGGTAAGTTACATTAATTAAGACATGTTATGCCATGGTAAACTCGTTATACTTTAGGAAATGTCAAATTGGCTCATTTTTTTTTTTGGAAGTATCCATTAGAAGCATCTTTATTTAGGTTTGATTGCTCGGTCTACAAGGAGGTTTAGCCTTATTCATGCTTGGTTTGATTGAAGTCTAAGCTTGGCTTAGTCTAATTTACTATGCTGAATATTACTCTATTATCATCAGGTACCATTTGCATAATTCTCATTAAATAAAAAATTTGAAGAAATTAATACAGTTGTAGTAGCTGTAAGCGAACACTTGTGCTTGATGAATAATTCATGAAGAAATTTAATAGAAACTTATTCATGTTGTTAAATAAATAAGTCTAAATAATAAAATTGAAACTTGATTAGTAAATGAACAAATACAAATAGATCTAAGTTTGGCTCGATAATATTCACAAATACATTTATGTAGTACTTATAAACATGTTTACTCTAAGACTACACGTGAAAAAAATTTATAAATAAACTAATTTTAAATTTTGAAAATTTATAATTAAATATTACAAAATCTTAAAATTTTAAATATTTTATGTTATCATATCTTCATAATAATAGTTTAAATATACAAAATGAAAATTTAACTTTAAAAATAAAAGTATTCAAATATAAACTTCTAATAAATTGAAAAGAAAAACAATCAAAATTATGAGATAAAACTTTCACATTATTTATATGGAAGATAGAAATGGGAAGCTTCTTCTTTTGATATAATTATTAACAATACGTGAAATTCAAATTGAATTATGCCTTCAAGTTTTTAAGAACTAAATGTTACTCAATTTTTTTACTGGATTAAAATAAGTTCAATTTAGAATTTTGAATATCTTAATATTCATGAGTTCGTTAATGAGCACAAATTCCTAGAAGTTTCATGAGCATAATTAAATTTATGTTTATAAAGAATTTTAAAAATTCATTTGAATTTGAATTGGAATCAAATTTAAACTTATTTGAGAATTAAATAAATAAGTATGAATATAATAAAATTTGGTTCTTGACTGAGCTCAATATGCATATGGCCCTATCTCCAACTAATAATAACTTTTATTCTAGAAAAATAATAATAATTGTTATAAATAGAGGGAAAGAATAAAGAAAAGTAAATAGAGAAAAAGAGAGAATAACTTTTGTGTATATTATTCTATTCATTGTAACATTCATCTATAGGTATGAATAGTACAAAGATAGGGATAGAGATAGAGTTTTATCTTATGAAAACTTTTACCTATAGAGATAAGGATAAACACCCAATATTATCATAATACCTATAATATTATCATAACACTTCCCAATAGATGTCTGTTACAAAGAATTTGTCTACCTTACTAAGAAAAAATCCTATGGGAAAAAATCTTCGTGAAGGAAAAAAAAGTATATTATTGTTATAAAAATTGTGCACAAAACCAGCTCATTAAAAATTTTATTGGAAAAATCCAATGGGATAAGACCAAGACTAAGAAAAGAGTATAACACACAGGAATCCCCCCTTCATGAATACATAATTTCGAACAAAGATCTCATACCAACTTCTCAATGTTGTTGTAAGGAGTGGCTTTTGTAAACAAATTTGCTAAATTGTCATTGAATCAAATTTGATGAACATTTAAAACCCCTTGTTTCTAAAGTTCATGTGTAAAAAGAACTTTTATGAAATAAGCTTAGTTTTATCCTCTTTAATGTATCCTCCTTTAAGTTATGAAATGCATGCAATCTTAACTTCATATAGCACATTTGGACTTTGTTTATCAAATGGAAGATCACATATTTCTTTGTTATGTTGGATTAAAGATCCTAAGCATATGTATTCTCAACTTACCTTATAAATGGCTAATATTTCAGCATAGTTAGATGAAGTGGAAATTAGAGTTTGCTTAGTAAAACATTAAGATATAGAAGTGCCACCATATGTAAAGAAGTAACCTATTTGTGATTGAGCTTTATATAGATAAGATAAATATCCAACATTTGCATATCTAATTAATTCTAATTTCAAGTCTTACATATAAAATAAATCCATGTTTGATGTATGACATAAATAATAAAATACTTGTTTAACACCATTCTAATGTCTTCAAGTTGGTGAAGAACTAGATCTTGCATAGAGAATGTTACATTGAGTCTTGTATAATTAACAAGATACATTAATGCATTAATAGCACTAAGATATGGTAATTTTAGACCAAGAATTTCTTCACTATCATCTCGATGATGGAAAGGAGTCTTCTTCACATTAAGGGATCAAATAACCATAGGAGAAGTCATTAGATGAGATTTATCCATATTGTACTACTTTGATATCTTTTTAATATAAGCTGACTAAAGAATAAAAATTCCTCCAAATAAATGCTCGATCTACAGGTCAAAGCAAAATTTTATTCTCCCTAAATGTTTCATTTTAATTTTTTTTTAAAATATGTTATTGTCTTGATTAGCTTCCCAGGAGTTCCAATGATATTTAAATCATTAACATAAACTATAATTATAACAAAGCCAAATTTCCTTTTCTAAATAAAATGCATGGACAAATTGAATTGTTATTATATCCTTCCCTCTAAAGGCATTCACTAAGACTATTATATCACATGGGTCCAAATTGTTTTAATCCATATAAAACCTTTGTAACTTAATTGGATACATTTACCAAGGTTTTGAATTGTATGCTTAGATTTTTCTAATTCTTTAGGGACTTTCATATAGATCTTATTATTAAGTGATCCATATAAATAAACTGTAATAACATCCATAAGTTGCAAATAAAGTCCTTTTAATCTTGCTAGACTAATTAAAAATTTAAATGTAATTGCATCCATAACTAAGGAATAAGCATCCTCGTAGTCAATGTTAGGTTTTTGTGAGAAACCTTGTGCTATAAGCCATTCTTTATATCTCGCAATTTAATTTTTCTCATTAAGTTTATGCATAAATACTCATTTATAGCCTACCAGCTTCAAACTTTTGGGTGCTCGAATAATGGGACCAAAAACTTGACATTTTTTAAGTGAATTTAATTCTTCCTGGATTGTGTCTTTCCATTTTGGTCAATCATCTCTATGTCGACAATCATTAACAGACATAAGGCTCAATGTCCTAATTTTCCTTTATAATATCAAACACTACTATATATGCAAATATATCATCGATAATAGTTTCATTTTGGCCTTGAATTGACATAATTTACTAAGATCTCTTTGTTATCATTATTTTTAGGTATTTCAAACTTTTATAGGTTTATTTGTTGATTAATGCCAACTATTTATGTTATACACTCTTCAGGAATATCAATAGTTTTAAAATTGTCACTTTTTTCTTTTTCTTTCTGGAATTCTTAACCTTAGAATCTAGTGGCATACCAGATTTCTAGCATGCCATGGACTTATTTACTAAGTATTAACATGTCCTACTAGGACATGAATTCTAGCTGGAGCATTTTTAGCAAGTATATGAGAATTAGTAACTCTTTTTAGAACACAAAATGTATCTAGTAATTAGTTTGTTATACTTTGCAAATAAATGATCTTTTGAACTTTTAATACATATGCTTTGTATAAGGATCAAGATGACTTAATAATGGCTCATGTTATATAATCTGTTTCTCTAATTGCTTATTTTCTCCCCCTAATTTAGGAACATAATCTCATTAAAATGACAATCATTAAATCTCACAGTAAAAACATTTTCTGTTAATGATTCAAGATATTTAATTTTAAAAGGAGATTCATATCCAATATATATTCTTAATGTCCTATGAGGTCCCATTTTTGTGTAATGTGGGTAGGCAATAGGGACATAAACAACACATTAAAAAAAATTCTCAAATGGGTAATATTTGGCTCTTAGCTAGAAACCAACTATAAAGATGAAAATTTATGACAACTAGTTGGTTTGATGCATATGAGAGTTATTGCATGTAAAATTACATGTTCCCAAATAGAGATAAAGAGATTTGTTTTTATAAGTAATGGCCTAGCTATTAATTAAAGGTATTTAATAAAAGATTTTGCTAGACCATTTTGAGTGTGAACATGAGTAACAAATTGCTCTATAGTTGTTCCAATTGACATGCAGTAATCATTAAAGGCATGAGATGTAAATTCACCAACAATATCTAGACAATTTGTTTTAATGGCATAATCTAAAAATTGTGTTCTTAATCCAATTATTTGAGCAATTAATCTTGCAAATGCTAGATTTCGAGCTAATAACAAACATACATATGACTATCTTATTGATGCATTTATTAACACCATAAAATATTTAAATGGTCTATACGATAGATGAATTAGACCACGAATGTCACCTTGTATATGTTCTAGAAATATATGTGATTCATTTTAAATTTTACTTAGCGATGGCTTAATAATTAACTTTCTTTGAGAGCAAGCTAAACATGAAAATTCATTAGATTAAGAAATCTTTTGATCCTTTAATAGATGGCATATGAGTTCTTAATGATTTTTTGCATCATTGTTGATTCAAGATGACCCAGTTGATCATCTCAAATAAAAAAAGTGTTTGGGTTTGTAAACTTCTAGTTTACTACCACATTTGTTTCAATTATGTGCACATATGTGTAATATAAGCCAAAAGAAAAAGTAGGTAATTTCTCTAATACATATTTCTTATTGAAGGTTGTAATATAAAGATATTATATATTTTCAACATTTATTATCTCAATATGATATCCATTTCAACAAATATCTTTAAAGCTCACTAAATTTCTATGAGATTTGGGAGAGAATAATGCATATTTAATAAAAAAATGTGTCCTTTTAGGTAGTAATATATTTGCTTTTCTAGAGTTTTTAATTAGTCTTTTACTACTAGATATTATACTAACATAAGTTTCTTCCGTTATTAAATGAGAAAACTATTTCTTATCTTTTAATAGTGTGCGTGGTTGCACTGTCTGGAAGACACAAGTCTGCATCTTTGTTTTAAATCCTACTAATGATAGAGTAGGATCCATAATATTTTCATATAGATAAAACATATTTGTAAGAAATATTAAAAAAAACTAATGAATAAACATAAATTCTATATTAAAATTGAACCAACAAATCATAGATAAGACTAAATATAAATTATTTCAAATAAATGAATAACTAAAATGTCAAAATAACTAAAACAAACTAAATAACTAAAGAAACTCTTATACTCATTAGGCATTTGCATTGTCATCATCAATTAAATAATCTATTTTTCCTTCATCATTCTCAAAGAAATATGAAACATCTAAATGTGTAATATCAATAGAATCATCACCAAAGACATCATTATTGTCTGCCAAATCTACGTTTATATTTTTCCTTTCTTTTCCAAAGACTCTTGATACAGATTAATAAGATGCTTCAGTGTATTATTGGTACAAGACCAATGCCCTTTCTCGTCACATTGATAGCATTGATTTTTTGAATATTGCTTTGATCTATTATTCTTTTTTTTTTTTTTCATATTTCTTCCACTTTTAGCAAATAGATGCATTATTATAACTATGACCACCGCGATGGCCATAACCTCGATCACAATTATTCTCCATCATCTTCCTCATCCATGTCTAATTTTATTATATGTTGTTTCATTCACTTTAGGGAATGAAGTAGAACTAGTTGGATGAATTTCATGGTTTTTCAATAAGACCTCATCGTTTTACTTCGTACAAGAAGACATTAATATTTCTTAAAATCTTTTCCTCGATATTATTGCTACAAGAGCATATTCAAGTCATGAAAAGTAATATACGTCTTCTCTAACATATCATGGTTAATAACATTTTCTACATATAATTTTAATTTAGAACTAATTTTAAAAATTGCAAAATTATAATAACTCGCAGGTATAAAGTTTTACAATAGTAAATGCATCCATTCATAATGAGTCTTTGGAAGGATTATAGATTTATGATGGCCATACCTTTTTTCAAATTGTTCAAAAAACCTAATAGATCTTTAATTGTCAAATATTGAAGTTTTAGCCCTTTATGAAAAAGATAATGAAGGAAAATCATCACATTGACTCAAATTTATAGAGATTATTGATTCTCACTTTTTATTGTGTTTCCAAGTTCCATAGCATCCAAATGTATTTCGACATCTAATATCCATGACAAATTATTCTTGTTTGTGATGTCGAGGGCCACAACTTTAATTTTATCAAATTCAACATTCTCTATACAAAAATAAGTAATATGTTATATATATATATATATATATATATATATA
>CATIWR010668855.1:0-21877 GCA_949677035.1 Omphalea diandra | reverse complement strand
TATATATATATATATATATATATATATATATATGTATGTATGTATGTATGTATGTATGTATGTATATATCTATATATACATACATACATACATACATACCTACCTATATATATATATATATGTGTGTGTGTGTGTGTGTGTGTGTGTGTGTGTGTGTACTATGTATAATGCATGATTTATAATAATATAATGTAAGTTTTTTGATGTTAGAAGATAATTGAGAAGAGATTAGAAATACAATTGAATTTTTTTATTTTAATCTTATTTATGCATAATTTAATGCAAAATAAAGATAAGACATGAAAACCCTTTTTGTGGCAAAAGATTTCCCATGATTGCAGATAGAATAATCTATTCGATCAGTTATTGCATAAAATGTTCTATTAGATCAAATATTGCAAAACGCTTGGTGCCTAATCATCACAGCTACTTAAAGTCTAACATCTCAACTTTATTATTTGAAGCCAAATTTTGGTATTTGTTCTGATATTCTTGAATGCCATACCTACAGGAAAAGAAAAGAAGTTTGTTATCCTCTTCTTAATGTTCCTAATAATTTTATCTCAAACTTTTCTCAAAAACATTCTAGAACTCGTAAGAATGGAGTATCTACAAATTAATTTTGTAAATAACATTAAGAAGACAATAAAATCCCATAATTCAATCCTTTTAGAAAAAGAGTGACATAGGAATAAGAGATACCTATCTGTTATCTTTACTTTGGCTTGTCTTGCTATCTACCATAATTGACTTTTACCATACGTGATTTTGCCAGAGCTATCAGGTACTCACATTCTTCTTTTGATTGCTCATTCATATCCAAAGTCAAGATAATTATAACAAACTAAGTACATTTACACAAATTAAGAATGTGCAAGCAATTTTATTTAATACATAACAAAACATTCTCATTGGTAAAATAGGAAAAAGTGATCCTTAACCTCACAAGCATCAAAACAAGAACTTGCCCCATAAGATGAATCATAAGTATTATATGAGTCATATTTAGTTGTAATACTATATACAGAAACATGATGATGTTAAGCCAATATTGAGTAAAAACCTTTTGTAATTATTGCTAATTCTTTTTAGGAATTAAAATGATGCTTACATTATAAATAGCAGTATTCTGCTCTTAAAGCATAAATTTCCATTTCTCTATTTTCTTCCTTCCTTCAATATTGAATAGGATAGCAACAACTTACAATGTCACTACCATGTTAATTTGGATTGCATGACACTTCAAGAAAGGTATATCACTCCAATAAGTTCAATCATTTTAAGGCATTTAGAAAACAACTTCTATTTCTCATGAACCAAAACCTAGCATGAAATTCATAAAAGCAATATAGTCATAATGACTCAAATCTACTCCTGAATTGCTCACTGCCAATTAAACAATACAAGTTAATATTTTAATTAATAAAACAAAATTCAAATAAAATAAAATATCATTTTGTAATAGGAAAATTTCAAATTTCTATAGACTAACCAAAAAGTTCGATAAAGAAATGCTCTAAGCTTTCAAGAAATAATTTCAATCCACTATCCTTTTTTTTCCCCAATCAATCACCATCTCTACATCAATCCTCGCCAAAACAATTTTACACAAAGCAAAAATTATTTAAACTATCAAATAAACAAAAATAAAAATTTTACTAGAATAGAAAAGGAATAAAAATAATTAAATACCTCTTAGCGACCATACGATGGTAGCAAGTTATGAGAGGGGGATCGTCAAAGTTGATAGGTAGAGAAAAGATTTTCAAACCCAAAAGCATTTGTAAAAGAAAGTGAAAAAAAAAATCCCATTAATCAAAATTTCAGAAAAGGGAAAAATTAAGAGTATAGACATGATTTAATACATATAATCCAACCACTTTTATTCGATTACACAATGGGCGAACAGTAGGATG
The DNA here is from genome assembly GCA_949677035.1 of Omphalea diandra. Classification (NCBI taxonomy): domain Eukaryota; kingdom Viridiplantae; phylum Streptophyta; class Magnoliopsida; order Malpighiales; family Euphorbiaceae; genus Omphalea; species Omphalea diandra. The sequence goes on along the minus strand of CATIWR010668855.1, from coordinate 19,961 downwards.
CAGTGGTCGCTTTGGTAGGCATGGATCTTATATATATATATATATTAAAGAACAATCAAGGAAAAAACTAAATCAGAGAAAGCTTTGTTACTTTATTAGTGAATAGTTGAAGATGGCGAGATGCTGTGGCTGACATAGAAATTAACATCTTGAATGATAGAGTATAAAAAGATGAAAACAAAATTTTAAAAAAAGAAAATTAAATAGATGGTTGAACAAAACTAGGAAAAAAAAAAAGGAAAGAGGAGAGGCCAAAGAAGAGATGAAGAGACAACTGTAAATTGAAGAATGAAAAGAAATATATATATATATATAAGACTTAAGTCGGCAAGCAACACAATTTCATGCAATTTTAAGGTGATTTTGTGGTTGTTAATAATTTGGTGGAAAATTTAGTTTTTTGTCTTCATTTGGAGGGGTATAGCTGTCCGTGAGGATGAGTGAACTGATTGTATTGGCCTTTGACTTTTCAGGGATGGACGAGGAAACGAAGCCATTTTTTAGGGGCTAGAGCCTCTTTTTAGTTAATAGTGATGGCAGGCTCACGTCACAAATTCAGATCATGTGAGTTCAAATTTTAGGTGATTTTGTGGTTTTTGATACTTTGGGGGGCAATTTTAGATTCCTATATATAACTGGAGGTATAGCTAGTCATGTGGTTAAGTGAAATGACTGCATTGGCCTTTTGTTCTTTCCACATGTGCAAAAGAAAGCAGCGACGATTACAAGGGTAAAGACGTGTTTTCAAGCATTAGGCAGAGGCTTGCTTGCGTCATTTGTGACATTATCATGTCTCTGCGTGTTGCAGACATGCACTAATATTTGTGAATTGCCAATGCTGCCCTAACGCTTTGGTTGATGCTAAGATCAAGTGCTTGTCCATATTCTCGGTAAGTCAACTTCCATCCGTCCACGTTGACTGACTGAATGATGATAAATTCATGCGTTAATTATAAAATACGTAACGAACGGAGTATACTTCCAACTTATAAAATCAATATACTAACTTTTTAAATTGGATCCGTACTTTTTAAAGATTTTTACAAATCATGAATTTAAGTAATTTTAATAAGTTTTCATAAATTAAGGGTTGCATGTAATGGTGAATTGTGCAATAATATATATAGGTAATATTTTTGTGTAAAAATATATATAATATATTAATTTTATAAAAATAAAAAATTATTTAAAATGATGAATAATTATATATATTAATAAAAATATTAATTTTAATTTCTTTTAAAATTATCAAAATTATAAAAAAATAATACTTGATAATAAATATTATTTTACTGACTTTATCTTTTATTTTAATTTATTTATTTCATTTTTCTTTCATTTATTTTTATTTTTATAATTTATTGTGAGATGTTTTCTTTACTTTTTAATAACTATTTATTAAGATTGCATTTTCCTTTATTATTTAGTAACATAGGAATTAAGTATATAACATTTTGAATAGTTCATTTTACGAGTTGAGGGTACAAAATTGAATTGTTTTTAATTTAGTACCAAATTCTTCTAAGGTACTAATGTGATGTGTAATGACGATAAATATGTGAACATGATCCGTTTCGAGAATTTTTATCACAAGTTTAAGTTTACATTAATAAAATCACTTCTTTTTATGTTTAAAATAAAATTACTACATTATAAAAAAATAACATTTCCTAAAAAAATAAAATATATATAAAATTATTTTATTACATTTTTGTACAAATTAACTTTTTTTTATAACAATTAGAAATTTAACTTTTAAATTGCTATATTTTATTTTATTTTAATTTTATAGTAGTAAAAATAAATATTACTTCTAGATACATTCAAGATAAGCTGAATTAAGCATTAACAAGAAGGTGAGGAAAGAAAGGAAAAGCATGATAATTTATTAATGTTCAAAATATTTCCCTTTTATATTCTTTTTTTATATATGAATCATTGAAAGTTTTTGAGTTCTTATGAACATAAAAAAAAATTAGGAATAATGTAACAATCATTGTGATATTCAACTTCATGAGTAATCAATGTAACACTTAATATTTCATTTTTAATCAATTAAATCATTAATTTTTGAATAATTAGATACAAATTAATGATGTCAGCAATCACCTATATAAACAATGCTCTATAAAATCGCATGGAGTAGTTTGTTCTATAAACTCATGTCTTAATTGGACTAAAAAAACTCTTATTAATATTTCTCTTATTTTCTTTGTTCTTCTTTGATCTTCCTCAGTTTACCATCCTAAAAATCAAATCCTTCCAATTTCTGTTTCAATTTTCTTTCTCAGCTAAAAGATTAATGGCACTCAAACCATATAATAATTTTTAGATCTTCAAACCATAGTTGAAGATGGGAGCAAACTACATAGTATCAATTTTATTTGATTGTCTTCTAGCAGTATTCCTTTTGGTAGAAGAAACAATTTCACCAACTTTGGCTATTCTAAAAACTTTAACCACATCACTAGTGCTTTTAGAAGATAATGGTTCAAAAGGCGTAGGGCTAGAAGATGAGTTGCCTGTTTGTTTCCAAGGTTTAGCAGAAGATCCACTACCTGTAATCACTTAATATGTATATATATATTATCCTTGAATCATAGAAACCCTAACAAAGACTTAACATACAAAAATTAAAATGAGGGATATGATAAATGGAATTGAAGAGAAAAATGATGGATCAAAAACATGAAAAAAGTGGGAGGGAGGAGAAGAGATAAACAAATCACTTTTAAGCACAACAAGTTTCATGAAACTCTTCAAGCATTCTGGCACCACAAAAAGCTCCAAGTTTAAGGAGACTGAAAGGCGAGCATTATGAAGCCTAAAGTTATGGGGACTCAAAAACGAGTAACAACCCATTCTATAGAAGACAAGTCATGCAATGTTGAATCTTTGAGTAGTTTTGGAGATCTAAGAAAAACATTTATCTGATATTATGTAGCTTCAAGGAGGAATGGATTGTTCAAGAATGGCTTCTAGTGGTTTTTGCAGCTTAGCAACTATAACATTTCTTTAACAACTCTCTTGAAAAAAGAGTGTCAAGATTTTCATAGTCTATAAGCAACCTAAGTTCTTGGCAAGGAAACGAGATTTGCATATGAACAGATGAACGAATAGATGATGATGTGTTTATGTCTATGCCCACTAGAAATAGAAGGGATAAAAGATGATCAGGCAAACAATATTGTTTTTGCATGCTTCATGATATGCTCTTATTTCATTTGCTGATAATGATATGTTTTTATCAAATTCATGACTATTTTGTAATGTTTGATATGGCTGGATATCAAGGAATGTAGATCCACTTTCTCCTCTACTCCTACCATATCATTAAGCATCATGCCCATAAACTGTTTAAAGAAATGCTTGTGAAAGTAATTTATCTTTGTTTGTTATGTGAATTAGGATTCTTTATTTTTTAGATAATTTTTTATTTTAATTGTAATTTTTATGTTAAAATTTTGGATTTCATATTTGAAGATGATTTTTGTATTCTTATATTTAGGATTGATTCTAATTTTGAAATATAAATTTGCATTTATAGAAATTTAACTAATGTTATGCTCAAATAACTCTATAAAGACAATGGTATTTTGGTCTACTTGACATGAAATATAGGTGTGTATAAGTCATCTCATTTCAATACTTTGATAGGGTATTCAATAGATTAAAAATAAAATGTTATGTATTAAATTGATTACTCATGAAGTTGATTTGTCACACTGATTAATTGCAAAAAGTTCATAGGGCAATTTTTCAGGTTTGGCCATACAATGATATACTGATTGTAAATATTATTATATATTAAATATATATTAAATGTGTATTCCGTGTATAAAATTGCTTATATAGTTATGAGACAATCTATATTGTATAATTGAAATACTCTTTCAATTTGTAATTAATATTAACATTATAAATAAAATCTTACACTTTTATAAATACAAAATCATCATATAATATATAGATAAGAATTAATAAAAAATAAAGAAAAATCTAACAAAGCACGATTCTCTACAGTTTGATCTATGCATTATAATGTAAAAAAAAAAAAAAAACTAATTCTCATAATTATTTAAGCTTGCGACATTGCGCGCGCGCACATACACACACAATATATATATAAATTAAATTTGTTCCTTTCAATGTATTATTTTTTAAAATTGATTTTCCCTCAATCACATTGAGAGATAGTTTGCTTAATTAGTCGTGGACATCGTCAACTAAAAAGATATAACACTAGGGACAAAGAATATAATTTGAGCGAAATAACTGAAGAATGGAAATTGAAAAAAGGAAAGTATTTCAAAGTAGAGGAATTAATTACTTTTTGTAATAAATTATCTAAATTAATATATTTTTATTTTTATTAAACATTTTATTTAAGAGCACCTAAATTGAAATAAATATTTAACTAAACTAAAATATTTAATTTATTTATGTTCAAATTTTAAGTGAGATAAGATAAAGTGAATATAGATATCTATATAATGTTATCTATATCCATTTAAAGGTGTTTGATAATAATGTTAAGCATTTAAAATTATAATATTTATCACTTTTTTTAAAATTTGTTTGATAATATTTTTTAAGTTATTAATATTTTAAGAATGTGTGATAATAATTTTTTATTAAACACTTAATTTTTCAAAACTATTTGATCTCATAAGTAGAAGATTTTTACTTCATAAATTAAGTCATAATAAAATTAAAAAATTACTATTTTAATTTTATTAATATACTCTCATTTATAACTATCGCAATATAATTTAAATTTTAAAATATTTAAAATTAAATTATATAATAATTATAAAATGTGTAGTTGTCTTAACATTATCTTTTTGACTTTATTTTTTGAAAAATTCATACAACTAATTCAATAATAGTTTAGCTAAAAAATTTTTAATATTAAAATAATTCAGCTTTTGATTTTCAATATTAAAATTATTGAATAATTAATTTTTAACTTTATCAAATAATACTTAACTTTTAGTTTTACAAAACACGTATATAATACGCCATCAAAATCATGGGTCTTTCGGTTTTTTGCATTAGAGAATAATTGATCATGTTTAGTCAGTTTTCTCTCTCTCTCTCTCTCTCTCTTTGCATGATTTGCACTAGATGATGATCCAACGGCTATTAAAATTTATAATTTTTTTAAAGAACTTCCCAATGCAAATCAGAGGTTCAAACAAATATGCTTTCATGTCTTTGGTTTGATTTCTCTACGTTTCCCTTGGACAAGCAATGAATTTGACTAACCGTTGTTGGATAACTTTTGCTTGGGAATTAGGTGCAAAAATTAATTCAGGCCCAACTCGTTCTCTGCCCATTATCTTCTCTCTCTCTCTTTCTCTGCAAGTTTGATTTTCAAAATCAGGCGGCTCATCCATGGACACCCATGTATCCAACACCGACGAGACCAATCGAAGGGTGGGGACACCTCCGCCATCCATACTACCGTCTGACAACATGATCCCTGACAGGAACAAGAATAAAAAGAAGAAGAAGACTATAGCATCTGAAGCCCTTACAATGATATCGTCATCTTCTTCTGCGGCTCTACCTTCTACTCACGGAAGCACGCGCGTGCTCTATAAACGCAGAAACCCGAAGGTGCAGTTCGCTCCACTTCGTCGTGTTGGCCGCATTGGTGATAACAATATTGAGGCCGCTGCTCTCCCTCTTGGAATGTCGTTTGCTGCTATTATTGCCCAGGTTCGTTTTAAAAGTTTCAACTTTGGGATCACATGCACATATTTTGTAGGACTTTTTCGTAAAATTTGGTTCTTTTTGTGTTTTCTGTAACTATCATTTGTGGCGTCTCTTTTCAATTTTTGATTGAGATTTGTGGCGTCTTAGATTGTTCAAAATTTTATTGTTAGCTGTGATTTGGTAATTTTTGCAAGGTTTTTGGTTAATTTAATTGAATGAAATTGGAATTGGGTTTATAGAAACATGCAATATAGATTTTCAGTGCTACTGAGTATTGGGATTGCGTCATATGTTCCTGAAATTTGCATCTTTACATTCAGGGACAGGCTACAAAACTTGCTAGTTAGCTGTTGTGTAACGAATTTGGTGATTTAACTACTGCATTCTGTGATTGGTATTACCATAACTGATGGATAGGGATGAAATGGTCCTGAGGCTTTTGGAAGTTAATTTCTCGCTTACAAGTTTAGGACTTGAAGATATATGCAGTGATCGTGACAATGAATCTATAATTTATTTATGATCTAATCATAATAATAAAGGCATGAATAGAAATGATATTGAAAAAGAAAAAGATGAGGCTTTTCTGGTGGCAATTTGGAAAATCATATACATGCTCTATTAGGTTTTGAAATTTCTGTGATTTTCTCCCTGTGCTAATGCATTGGATCTGCCACTGCTTGTGAAAGGCATAGATACTAAGTACCATGTATTAATTAATGGTGCAATCCCTTAATTTCTATTTGTTTGGAGGAAAATGAGAAGAAATTTGGAGAAGGTAAAGTAAATTGATCTGATTTGTTTTGTTTGAGTGTTTAGGCGAGGAAGGAACAATAAAAGAAATTAAAGGAAAAATGGAAAACTAATTCACCTAAACCTTCCTCTCAAAATGGAGAGAAATGGAAATGCAGTTATAATCATTTTGAATTTCCATGTATAATCTCTTACCAATTCAAATTAAGGATATTGATGATAGCAGTGAAAACAGTAGTGAGATTAGGACGGAATATTCCCACGTATATTCTCTGTATTCTGTAGTTGTTATATCCTAAAATGCTATGAATCAGCCTATAAAGTAAGTAACTTATCATAATTGTAGAATTAGTTCAGCCGTGGAATACATTGCTAACATTCCCTCTCAAGCTAGAGCATAGACGTCCATCTTGTGAAGATTGTCACTCAATCTAGTGAAGTCATCCTTCTTAAGGGCTTTAGTGAACATATTAGCAACCTGGTCCTTTAAAAGTGTTGATGGTGTACAAATATTTTACTGGTGATAATATTTCTCACAAAGTTACAATCAAATTCAATATGGTTTGTTCGTCCATGGAAGACAAGATTACTTGCAATATGAATCACTGCATGATTATCACAATGGATAGGAATAGGATCTTTACTGAAATCTTCAAGAAGTGCCTTCAACTATAGCTGTTCATGTGAGGTATGAGCCATGGCACAATATTCGGCTTCAGCATTAGCCCTAGACGCAACTGTTTGCTTCTTGCTTTTCCACGTTACTAGATTACCTCCTACAAAAGTACAATATTCTATCCCCTTTATCACCAACATGTTTGCCATATGAAAAACTAACTAAATTTGTACATTTATTCCTCTTGAACCACAATTCTTTTCCTGGATATTTTTTAACATATCTCAGAATATTGCAAGCAGCCTCACTTCTTAGGTTTTTCCATAAGTTGGCTAATTAGTTCCATGGCATGCACAATATCTGGTCTAGTCAGTGTCAAATAAATAAGCTTTCCAACAAGCCATCTATATTGTGCATTGTTCTCAAAGTCTTCATCCTCCTTCCACAAGTCTAGCTAGGTTTCATTGGAATATCTACTGGTTTTCCCCCCTTGATGAACTTGCTTCTTGTGGAAGATCAGTTACATATTTTGTTTGAGATAACACTACACCAAATACCTTAAATTACCAAGGTCTTTTGTAACAAATTTTTGCTGCAAGTATTTCTTGGTTTCTTCTACTACAATCACATCATTACTTGACAAGAGTATGTCACACAAAAATTGGATGATCAACTTGACTTTGCTTAAATCATGTTGCAAAAGTTATTTGGCTGAATTTGTCAAACCAAGTCTAGGATTGCTTCAAACCATAAATAGCCTTCTTTAGTTTACACGCCAAATGAATCTCCCCTTGAGCAACAAACCAAGGTGGTTACTCCATATAAGCCTCCTTTGTCAAATGTCTATAAAGATATAATTTTCTTTTTATATTTCGTAAAGAGACAACTTGTTTTAAACGTAGAAGTTGCGTTTGTTTGCCCCTAGTCAAAGCTTTTATTTGAAAATTATAAACAAAATCGGTTCTCATGAGGTTGAGATTCCTAATCTTTGGCTTTTCAATAAAAAGGAAAATAAGCTTTGTATCTTTTATTCTAAAGAAGATATGATTGTGACCAATTTTGTATGAAGTTATAACATATATAGAAAGTGTTCCTAAAATAATCGAATGATGTATATCAATGATAAGGACACAAAGAGTTCTTATGACAGTGTTTTTGTTAACAATTGAAGCATTAACTTTGCTAACAATCTTCATCTTTGAATCGTTAATTGTTAAGAGTTTCCCTTATATATTTATGGAATTTATTTTAACTATGCCTGCCTTTAGATTTGCTCCAGTGTCAAATAATGCTACAACATCAAATTTGAAATCATTTGAGAAGACTATTGTAATTTTGATGAGGTATTTTTTGAAGGTGACTTTTTTTAAGGCATAGAAATCTTCTGGAGCTTTTTTGAAGGTTTTCTATGTGTTGTTCTCCCTAGTTTTCTTCATGGTCAGAGTCAAATTCCTTTTGTAACAGGTTTTGTATGAGCCTAAATGTGCTAATAGAAACAACTGAATCAAATTGTCTATAGAAAATCTTCTTAGGAGTTTTCTTCATGAATTAACCATCTCTTGGAATGTTTGTCATTGTAAGATTTTTCATCACAATAACGCTGGTAGTTGGAGGTAGAAGGATTTGTAAGGTTGAATTCAAATTGTCTATAGAAACTACTTAGTTCTTGTTTAGTTTTCTTCATTTCCCATTTGAGGTGTCTCTGTAATTTTAAATTCTAGCAGATTTTAAGGCCTACATTTTGTGTTAAACTTATTAATTCTCCATAGGTTAACTGGTCATAAGGTATCTGATTACCAAAAGAAGACCTAATGTTGTTTGTAACTCTTTCTCCTAAAAGGGTGGGCAATTCAACAAGGAATTTTTCTTTCGAAAAAGGTTGGTTAGGGTCTTGCTTTAACATTACTCTTGTGAGGAAAGTGGTTTTGTAGTTTTGAAAGTCACTGAGTTTTTTGCATTTGAGGTTACTAAGTGAATCAACATTTTTGTCTTCGAGGTGTGAGGGATCTCCTATAAAATATAGTGATATTGTGAGGATTAGAGCTAAGACAACATGTTGAATGGTATTTCCATTTTGGTCGAGTATGGGTGTTCCATCTTCGTGTGTTTGTATGAAATTAAGTATTTGTAGGTGTTGTGTTGGGGTAAGGTGGTAATCCCACAAACCCTTTAACTGTCCCAAGAATCCTTCGATGATAAGTTTGGCTATGGCCCTATCAGGAGTCCCAATCTAGGTTTTGTAGGCATTTACTGCCATTGTCATTTGTTGTAACAGACTTATATAACAAGATTACAATTATGACTAGTGCCATATCTAGACATTACCTCATTCCTTACTTAAGCACATGCCCTTTTAGTAGTCATGTTATGAAATAATAGTGAGATTATGAATCTTGAAATAAAAGATCTAAGGGATAGATGAAAAACTTTAGGCTTTAAGGATTTTTAGAAAACCATATTTTGTTGAATAAAAGGTAGTGTCTGTAGTAAGGGCTCTTTGTTTTAGTAAATACACACTATACTCTTTATATGGAGAGCTGAACACAAGTATTCTTAAGATAAGATCGAATCTTATATGAAATAAGGAAATAAAGTAAAGCAGATGTTTTACTGTGTAAAACAGATGCTTTACTGTCACACCACACTTAGTGCTTAATGCACTTGTATACTTTTCTTTTACAATTAGATACATATTGGGGGTGGACATTTGGTTCAAACTGAACTTAACTGAATTGAATTACCGAATTATATATTTTTGAAACCGAACCGAATCGCACTATATATAGCACTGAACTGAAATATTTAGTTCGGTTCGATTTGGCTTGCTGAAAGGTCAATATTATTGGGTTTCTATCAAATTCAATTTATTGGACTTTCTTTATTCATTGAGCTTTTTTACATTTTATTTGGCTAAATTTTATTATTTTTTATTATAAAATTATTTTATTATTTTTATTTGAAAACATAAATTAGTAAATTTTTTTAATTATTTAAAGATAAATGTCTTAAAAATAAAAAAATTGAGATATATAATGTAATAAAATTGTAATAATAATAATAATTTAAAGACAAATAAATATTATAAGTCTTACACAAAGTTTTTAACATAATAAAATATTACAAGTTCAAATATTATAGCTAATATTTCGGTACAAGACAAGTTTAATTTTGCAAATATCTGTTAACCATTACATTGCCAAATACCAATATAAGTTGCTAAATGCTAGCATAAATTTTGATTTGAAATAAGTTCAAATTTCAAATGCCAAATGATAAAAAGTTCACAATCTCTACCACTTGTACCATAATAAAATCATTAAAAATTGCAAATATTTTTTTTAAAGGAAAATTGCAAATATCTTCAAAATTACAAATAACAAAAATAGAATTTTAGTTGCAAAATTATATTAGATGATTGTATAAGAAAATAATAATATTCACACTTATAATTTTAGTTATTCAGTGAATTCTCATTCGTGCAACTCAAATCTTCATTTGTCAAATATGAAAATTAAAAAATAAATTATAATATCAGTGAAATACAAGCTATAGTTACATATCAATATAAATCAAGTTAGAAAAGACCTTAACTAACCATTTTCAAGCTTCTCCAGAGAAGCCAAATGTTCTTCAATGAATATTGGTTCATGTGAGGCCACATCCAATTTTGCGAACAAATGAGAGATTGTGCTATTTTAGGAATGAGAACTCCTAAACTCATAAAGAATTCTTCCTCTAGTACTAAAAGCGGATTCTAATGCAACAATAGATATAGGAATAGCTAACACATCTCAAATCAATGCTGAGAGAATAGGAAATCTACTTGCATTAAGTTTCCACCACTTAAGAGTATCAAAATTCTCTTCATCCTTCAATACCACAACTTTCTCATTCAGATAACACTCAATGTCTACTAGAGAATCTGGAGCTCCACTCTCTATTATTAGCTTTTTGAATTCATCCGCTGAAAGAAATTTAGTTTTTTTTCATTCTTTCACTTTGACTTTGAGTTGCTTTAGTTGAAGAAGCAATTTCATTTGCACGAACTGTTTTAGGTTGCAAGAGTTTTTTATACTCTTCAAACAACTCAAATAGAGCATCTTTTATTTTTTTTCCCAATTCAACACATGTTTTTTCACCATATACTCTAAGAAGGGCAAAATTCATTAACTCTAACTTATATTGTGGATCAAGAATAACTGCTACAAATATAAGCTTGTTCATTTTATTTGGATCTCCCCAATATTTATCAAATTTGCTCTTTAGTTTCTCGCTCACAAATTGCAACTCAACATCATTACTATTTTTCCATGCTTGTAGCATGCAATCAATTGTACTAATCTCAAGAAAAAAATCATTACATGTAACATATAAAGATCTAAAAATCTTCAGTGAAAAATTATAAAAATTGCCTAACTCTGACATTTTTCTAACATTTTCCCAATTTAAAGAATCAAACACCCCACCACTCATCTTCATGAAGAAGACTTATAGCAAATAATGGATCTTGATTTTGAAGCCTCTCAAATGCTCTTTCAAATTTTGAGCTGTTTTTAACATTAAATAGGTGAATTCCACCTAGTAGGCACATCTAAAAGAACCAAGCTCTTGCTTTCTATCTTCTCAACATCACAACATTTTTTGAATTTTTGCATTCTAGTAGGAGATTGTCGCACATATCTCACTGCTTCTCGAACCTTTTAATTGACATTTTAACTTCTTTTAACCCATCTTGAACCACTAAATTGATAACATGGGCAAACACATCTCATGTGAAGATAATTGCTTTTTGCAATACTAGACTCCTAACTAACTAATTTCCTCATTAAATATTCGATGGCTATATCATTTGAGCTAGCATTGTTAATTGTGATTGTAAATACTTTGTTAATCCCCTAATCAAGCAAACAAGACTCAATTTCCATACAAATAGACTCTCTCTTATGGCTGCTTCATTGGAATGAAATTAATAATTTTTTTGCGAATTCCTATCTCTATCAATATAGTGAGTAGTAATGACCATATGATTAATTCTTTGCAATGAAGTCCAAGTGTCTGTAGTTAGGCACATTCTTTGCTTAGACTTGTGAAATTAATCTTTCAATTTTCTCTTTTAATCTATGTATAACTGAAAATTATCCCGAGTAATAGTTTGTTGGGAGGAAATTATGAATTTAGGTTGTGTAGCAACAATTAATTTTTTAAACCCTTTTTTCTGTACAAACTTAAAATGACAGCTTATCTACAATAATCATTTTAGCTAAGCATTAATCAACAATAATCAACAATGAAGGGTAGGCACAAAAAATGGGTTCTTTTGACAAGATTTCAAGTGATTGTTAAGTGCAGTTGTGCCATTGATTTTTGGGTCAGATGAATATACCTTGCCACAGTAGTTGCACTTCGCCTTTGGCTTGCCTTAATCATTGATAAATCTTGTAAAATGATGCCAAGTATCAGCCCGTGGCTCCTTTTCTTTTCTCTTCAATTTGGAAGTTGTACTAGTATTTGTGTTGGCTGAAGATTGAGGAGGGTTTGTATTAGTTTGTCCATCTGTGTCAACCATCTACAAAATAAAACATAACATCAATAATTTAGATTTTTCAAACAAGTTCATTTACCAATTGAAAGCACACCAATCAAGCAATGAACATACAACACAACCAATGAACATATAATAAGTAGCAAATAGAATTCTGTTTAAATTACTGGTAGAAACATACTGAAAAGAAATCATAAAAAAAAAAGTTAAGGCATTGTCAAAACAATGAAAAATTTTGTTCAAACAATGAAAAATCCAATTCAACTGCTGCATGTTCAAAAAAAAAACTAAGATCTAAAAATTCTGGTACAAGCAGACTGAAAAGAAGCAGATTGAAAATTTTTGGTAGAAATAAATTGGAAAGAAATCATAAAAAAAGGGTAAGGCATGGTCAAAACAAGAAATAAATTCATCCTCCATACTTTCATTGCAAGATACACTCCCCTTAATAGGAAGCAATGGTGTTACAAAATTTAGTCTCAATCTCTAAGCATGTTTCTTAAAAATCTCATTAGCAGCAACAACAAATGCATAAATCAAAAAATTAAGAACAAATGCTTTCGAACCCCCAATAATCACCTTACCAACAATCAAAATAATCGCAAGCGAGACAACAAACAAAAAGAAACATACATCTCTAACAAAACAAACCCAAAGAACAACAAACACGATAGCTTCTCCAAAGAACAACAAAAATAATAGATCGCAGTATTGCCTAAGAGATAAAACAGAGCAAGCAATCATATAACCAACACGAAAGACCCCAATAAAGTAACTTTCTAGCAGTTGCAATAGAAAAACCTTATGCTAACAAAGATTAAACCAAAGATTATGCCATCTCACATAAAGAATGCCCATTATATCATCAAATCACAAATCAGGTGCTCACTCATAATAGCAAAATCAAAAACAAATGAAATATTATCGACAAATATAAGAGAGGTGCTGTGATGAGATGAGGAGCCTGCAAATTCTAAGGGACGAATTTCCTCTTCAGCTAAAGCAATTGTTAAATGAATTTCATTTGGCATATGAGAATCCCTATTTCTCTGAAATAGAGAGTGGCTGGAGTAGAGAGGTAGGCGAGGTGAGGTGGTCGATGACAACATGAAGACAGGATGGTGAGGTTGGCGGCAACTTGAAGATGGTGGAGTGGTTGGAAGTAGAAGAAGAAAGGAAGTCGGGTTCGTGGGCAAGAAAGAAAGAAGGGCAGTGTCAACGTGTTTGTTGTGTGAAGAAGGAAGAACAAAATTAAGTTTAGTAAAGGAAAACATCAAAACGACGTAGTATAAAGAAGTTCGGTTTGGTTAACCGAAATTTTGAAAATTAAGAACCGAGCCAAATAAACAGAATTTGCTAAAATTTCAAACCGAATCAAATTGATAGACCGAATAAACTGAATCAAATTTTCAAATTGGTTTTGATTTTTCGGTTTAGATTGAAAAGTGTCCACCCTAATACACACCACGTATTATATAGGATAAACACATGGGATGAAGTGATATTGGATGACAACTGTCAGTCACTTGATGATGAGCTCAATAATGAGTTTGGATATCTTTTTGGATTGAGATAAAAAGGGTGGTGCTTAGGCTGAAAGTGTTTGGACCATAAACATAGAGAATACTGTAGTATATAACTGAAAATAGTTTTTGAATTTAAGACTTGTAGAAGGAACTTTAAGTTTAGAAATCTTCCAATAAAGATCAAATTCAATGACTAAATCTTTATTAGGTAAAGTAGATCCAAAAAGTTTAGTATAAACCTAACATCCAAGAAAGAATTGGATTGTCACGAGAGAGGCAGTGATGAGACTAGTATGAAAAATTTCACAATTAGTAGTTTTGAAATACTGTTTATGAGGCTTTCAATATTTTGATGGAAAAATTTTAGAAGTTAGGATGGATGGGTGAGCACCAATATTGATGAATGCAATTGCCTTGATTGGTTTTGCATATTTTTCTGGAAAAATGTGATCAAAAGCCAATGAAATTGGATGATTAACATCAATTTTGAGTTGGTCTGACAAATTTATAGGGCATGAGAGAGGTAAGTCATACAATTGATGGAGTGGAAAATATTTTGATCAATTTCATCTTTTGAAGAGGATTCTTGTAGAGAAAAATCATCTACAGAGAAAAAAGACTCAATGTCTGCATCTTTAATGTCTACTGCATAAAAATTTGAATCTGTTGGATAATTTTTGCAACATATTTTGGCTTGTTTGGATAATTTTTTGTATAATGCCATTTTTTGCCACAAATATAACATTTATTAGATTTCTTTTTTCCCCTAAATTTTTTCTTTCTAAAGAAACACCATTTCTTTGATGATCTTCCTCTGGAGCTATGGCCTTTAATTTTGAAATAGTGTTTCTTCTTTGAAGGACAATAGTAATTTTTTGAATCACCATCACATTTAACAAGCAAATCAGACCTTTTGTAGGACATTCTAAAAGAGGGATTTTTTTGATTATCTATCATATGAACTATGTAGTTTGTGTGCTCACAAAGTCTTTTCAGTACCTGCAACATTATTTGATAAATTTCTTTAAGGGAAAGATCATTGAGCTATTTGTCTTTTTGCTGAATTAGACTTTGCATTGATGTAGCCAAAGTCTTGAGGAGTAAGGAAATGAAAGTCTGCTTCAGATTAGGATTGGAGAAGCTATTGAGCTTGTATAACTTTTTAGATGTTCGTTGGAAGTGAAAATCGAAATCTTTTTTCTGTAGAGAGTAATATCTCATTTTTAACTTTGCTTAAATTCATAATGAATGTTCACTAGAAATTCATTGACATTATTTGCTCCTACCTATTGAAGCTTCACATATTCATTGACGGCCATGTACTAATCTTGTAACTTTATTGTGACTGGTGACAAATTCTTCGAGAGTTTTTTTGAGAGTCATCTCTGGTTTTTTCATTTGATTCTCAATCCAAGCTCGAAACTCTATTAGGAGAAATATCATCAAAAGTAAACCATTGTCCTGTAGAGTTAGGGACATATGGTCTACTCGGTGCTAAAGAGTCTATATCCATTTCTTCCGGTGGATCAACAGTAGAAAGAGGATTGGTTGAGGAGTCTTGTGGTTGCGGTGTTGCAGATGGATCAACCATATACTGGGAAGGCAAATATTCTTCATTATCTTCATCAACTATATTTGTTTCATTTGAGTATTCTGATTCTGATGAATATGAAGAATCCAAAAGCCCTATTTGCCTTGTTAAAGAATCAACCATAGAGAAAGATGACATTGTTGGTGCAGCTTGGTCTAGAAAAGTAGTGATTGGGTTTATCATTATACTTTTTAGGGGTCCTCTTATCTTAGAAGGTGGTTTTCAATGGATTATATGGAGGACATTTTCATGGAGGTATGGGTTTTTGGCTTGGTAGTAGGTTTGGGATTAATAGGAAATTTTCCTGACTTGCTAATCCCATTTGTTCAAGGTCAACTGTAGTTGGAGTGTGCAACGGCATTGATGTTGGTGGTTTGATATGGTGAAAAGGTAAGGACTGTTGAAGAGGGCAGTTCAAAAGGGTTAAAAAGTGGAGGAACTGAAGTTTTCCTTTTCACATCTTTCTCAACCTGATAAACTTTTAGGATTTTTGTAGCTTTTTGTTTAAAATCAACAAAATACGTCTTTTGCTCAATCATTCTCATTAAGTCATGGTACTTTTCATCAATTTGAGATTGTAGTCAAAGCATGGAAGAATGAACATCTTTTTGATGACCTGAGAGCTTGTAATCTATTTGATGGACTTTAATAGAGACCTGTTCTACCTTTGTCTCTATTCTTTTGAGAAGATGATTATGTGCTCGTACATTTTTTGATTGCCAGTTCAAAATTGCCTCAGTAGGACTGATAGTAAGAGGTTGTCTTTTTAAATCAACTGTAATGAGATTTTTTATGGATGAAATACTCACTTGGGTGGTTGTGTTTGTATGGTCAATCAAAGGTGGAAATTCTTCTTCATATGTAGAAGAAAAGATTTGATACATACAGACTTGGAGTATTGATTATGATGGTTTAGATACTAAAATGGGAGAGAGAGTGGACTCCTTTTTTACCCGTTTTAAAGCTTGTTTGCAACATGATAGAGGTGGTTTATGATTCATTGGAGGTGAGGGTAGAGGTGAAAAGGTTGTTTTAGGTTGAGGAGGAGAGGCTAGAAAAGGTCTATATTTGACAAGAAAATCATATTTGCCTGAACGTTTGCTAAGGAGACTAATTGATGGATCACCATCTTTGTATCTTTTTATGAGATTAGTCTCGGAACAGGCTCCTGACTTTTTCTTTCTTGTGGACCTTCTGGAACTTTTTTCATTGTCCAAAATGTCATAGTAACTATCATTGTAGTAGCAGGTGTCAAAATAATAGTGTCCATATCTTTCAAAAGCATATTCCATCTACTCTGAAGCGAACAATAGGAACATCTTCTTTTGTATGGTGTGGACTCATCATAAATTGAGTGGTAAAGACTGAAGAAGTAGAAGAAGAGAGAGAAGAAGATTTCTCAAATCTTGTTTCTATTGCACCATCAGACCTTCTTCGAAAGACTGGTTCTGAAGACTATATTGGTTGGGTATTCTCATGAATTTTTTCATCACTAGTCACCCATTTTTCTAGTAAGAGTTGGAGACGTTCTTGTTTTGTTATATGCCTGGGAACGTGAATGAATATTGGGGCATTCTATGAATCAACTACAATAAGCAAGACATCATTTGAATGGGACAGAAAGATCCAAAGCATGGTTCTGGACTCTATAGATTATCTGATAGTGAAAAGTAACTACAATAGTTGAGACTACTTGAGGGGCTCTAATAATCTGAATCTGGACCTTGAAAGCAGACAAAACATTATGATCATCAAAAGCCAAATTAAAATTAGGATAAAAGGTAAACAAGACAAAACTTGCATTAAGAGATGTTTCTACAGTGCTAATAATTGCATGCTAGTATTGTAGATATTAAGTATCCAGAAAGCAATTCTTTCAAAGGCAGACAAACTTTTTTTTCCATGATAGGAAAGAGCTAATTTGTTTGCATCAAAATGGATATATGTAAACCTAAGTAGTCTATTGATGGAGAAATTATGAGGGAATTTTTAGGCAAATAAATTGTTCTTCACCAGTTGCCCTAACTGTGCATTGGTTAAAGTTAGAAGACTGAACATACTCTTTGAGGAGTCTAGAAGGTTGTTTGATGAGAGTTCTAATAGATCGAGTCCAATACCCTTTTTGTTTTGAGAAAACATCATAAGAGTTTAGAAAAGGATCAATGGTACCTTGAATTTTTTATGAGTCTAGAATATAGCTTAACTCATGCAAAAAATCTATTTTATTTGAAGTAGTTCGTTTAAAGATGGAAGGAGGAGGAGAGGAAGAGACTTTAGGAGCCGAGGTTTCCATTAGTTGGATGAATAGTCTTTAGCTTAATCATCTAATTGCTTAGGATTTCTTCTTATGATGCTCCGATACCATTAGACACATAACAAGATTACAATTAGGACTAGTGTCACATCTGGACATTACCTCAGTCATTTCTAGAGTTCCTGTCCTCTTAGTAATCATGTTATGGGATAATAGTGGGATTATGAATCTTGAAATAGAAGAAGATCTAAGAAATAGATGAAAAGCTTTAGACATGAAGGATTTTTAGAAAACCATATTTTATTGAATAAAAGATAGTGTTTGTATTAAGGGTTTTTTCCTTAGTAAATACACTATACTCTTTTTATAGAGAGTTGAATACAAGTATTCTCAAGATAAGATCGAATCTCATCTCAAACAAGGAAATAAAGTAAAGCAAATGTTTTATTGTGTAAAGCAGAGCAGATGCTTTACTGTCACACGAGGCCTTAAATTTGAATTGACTAAGGGTACTTGGTTTGTTTTCTGTATTTAGATCTGGTGCTGTTGTTTTAGGATAATCAACTTACCAGTGTAGTGTGTTCATTTGAGGAATTTCCTATTTAAATGCTTCCTCATCTGAGGTATGTATGAGGCTTTGGCTAATTGTACTGATGGTTTTGGATTGCGGGGTTTCTTAAGCCACCAATTTGGAGGATTTTGAGACTTCAATCTTACTCATTTTTTCTTTGATGGCTTTCACGAATTTTTTTTTCTTTTTTTTTTGTATTTGTTGTTGGCTGAGTTTGGACACTTGGAAAGGTTTAAATATAGGTGCTTTGAGCTTTTGGTCAAAAGGTGTTGTTTCTTTAGGTTTTTGGATATTGTTTTCTATCCTTGTTAATTGTTTTCCTATAGTTTTGAAATTGACATTTGTAAAATTGTTTTGAAAGATTATGTTTTTGATGTTTTTGGACAATTATGTAAGGAGATGCTTTAATATGAAAAAAAGTGATTTGTATGGCAGGAGAATGTTCATATTGGACAACTTTCTTATTAATTTGCCATTTAAGGAGTTTGTTTCTAGAGGTGATAAGGTTAATGGTTTTTGTACAGGGGTACTGAATTCCATTCTTTGAAGCATATATTTCAAACCAATTGAAGAACAAAACATGTCTCCTATGTTGGAGAACAAAATTGAAATATCTTTCTTGTATTTATTTTCTTTTGTCCAAAAGGTGTTTGAAAAATCAAATTTTCTTTTTCACATGGTAAGAAGCATATCAATCTTCATGTAAATAATTTTTATCTAGTTCAAATTCTTTTTCCAAAACACAAATTTCATTGTTTATATTTTGGATTATAGCTGATGGTGTTAGAGAGGAAGGTGTGTGTATTGATTCTTTTTGTTCTTCATTTTGGGTTAGATGTAATCTGTTTTCTGTGTAGACAGGGTGTGAAACATTTGTATGGTAGTTTACAGTTTGTAATGTGGGATTGGGTAGATCTGATGTAAAATACCTATGGGGTTTGTTTGTATAAGGGGCATAGATGCCAAAAGGAAGTTTAGAAATCTTCCTACGTCTATGGCAGTAGAGGTGGAACTTTCATCAAAGTATCTTGTATTGGTTGATGGTCTATCAAACATTAGTTTTACTTTCCCATCTTAATATTTAGTAATTGTTCTAAGCCTGGTGTTTGGCTCAAATTGTTTTGGAACTCCAGGGGTACTACTTCTAGAATCCATTCTTCTGGCAGGGTTATATCCTTCCATTGAATGGATTTTGGAATGACAGTATTTGATCTCATGAGATGTGTTTGTAATAAAAGGGTTTCTCCTTTTTGAGAATTAAACTTATGTTTGGAAGCAAAAGCTGTTATCGTGGCTTTATATTGTATTTTATAGATGAGAGCTATGGGATAGATCTTTCCAGCATTTTGCAATCATGTGTTTTTATTTATATGGTCATGACTTTCAA
>CATIWR010668832.1:0-16142 GCA_949677035.1 Omphalea diandra | reverse complement strand
TGGGCAGGTTATTAAATACATTGATTTGAAATTATCTCTTCGCAAAAATTAAAAACAACTCTACGAATTTCAATGGATGTCCCACTTTGGCGGTAACTCCCATATCAACCCATAAAATTATTTTTTTAATTAGAGATTTATAATAGCCCAATTAAAATACATACTAGACACAAACATATATTTTCAAAAATGCACAAGGTACCAAACATAATATATCTCAATTTTAAGCACATGATTATTTTTTCATGTATGTGCAAAACAAATATCTATTTATTTATTAATATCACAAGGTCAATGTCACTTAATAATAAATAGACAAACAATTATATACATAACCCAATTAAATATTAATATATATATATATATATACACACATATATATTAATAATTATAAAAATAAAAATAAAGTACATGAATATAAGTTGAGAATGTAAATATTAGTCTGCACAAAATAGTGACTAGGATTCCGCTTAGTTTGGTTGGCTAAGTTACATATATGAATGGGATGCAGTCGTGGGTTCGAAATGCACGACACGCATCTTTCTTCCCTTTTATCTGTATTTTTTTTTTTTTTACAAAAATGACAGTTTCACACGCCATCCTCGGTTCGACAGGGACAAATCAAAACCATCACAGACCAAGGCTCATATAATCAACCAAGCATCCAAGAATCAAGATCAAACAATCACACACAAGAAATCCAACAATCACAACCGACATCAAACTCAACAAAGATTTGAGCGAAGGAGCCGAGTGATGAAAGGGAAAGGAGGCATCTTTTGGTATTCACCCAAAATCCAGAGGTCGTGGTTGAAGGGAAAGGAGGATTCTTGGTGGATGCTTTGATTTTGTGGTCATGGTTGAAGGGAGGAGTGAGTGGGCCCAACCAATGTTATTGCTGCCCGTTGCTCCGCCGCACCAAGTGTTGGTTGAATAAAGGGAGCCAGAGAGAGGGTTTGAAAGCCAAATTAGGGAAGGAAAAAAAAAAAAGAAAAAACTGTTTGGCAAAGAAAGAAAAAGAAAGAAATAACAAGGCCACCTTAGGTTTCAAACCCAAAACCTGTTACTATTTGCGCGCTCCCCAGCCGTCCGAACTAAGGGTAATTGCTTGTGACGGTGGAAGCAAAACAACTATATATATCAAACGTAATTCACCAATGGTGGGATGCCTTCTTTCTGGCCAATTTTTTTTTTTTGATTAACGATACAAAATATCTAGGGTTCTAAATCATGTACAATCTAGGCTCTGATACCAATTGTAAGAATTTATTCAGGATCTAGTACATGAATTTAGAACACCATTCATGATTAAACGAAAATAAAATTGCGTACATGTTTGCTTAGTAGATCTGAAAGCGGAAACAAGTTGCATACCTCTTTACGCGTTGGATCCCAAATTGTTCCGTGCTATTATTTCGATAACTGAAAATAGAACACTTGGATAGTAGGTCAAAAGAGTTGAAAAAGGGAGTTAAGTCTTCCTCTTCTTGACCTTCTCACAAGACGACTACAATTAATGTAGCAACTAGGGTTATCAATCATCATAAAGGCAGGAGAGGGGACCTAGCCTATTTATAATAAATTTTAACAGGTCCACCTATTACAGGATCATGTTAAAATAGACCTACACTGACCGTCTTCCATATCGGCCCACAAAAGGTATCACAAGCCCATAACTCAGTTGATCACATTTTAATTGCATTTACCCCAAATCAATAAACTATATTATTCAATCCGTTTTATAAATAATTAAAATAGACTCATAATTAATATTAGCACACATAAAAATTTCAACAATTCACAAAAAAATTAATAATAATAATAATAATAATAATAATAATAATAATAATAATAATAATAATATAGAATTACAATGTAGACATTTTTCTTTTGTAAAATAATAATAATAATAATAATAATAATAATAATAATAATAATAATAATAATAATAATAATATAGAATTAATAATAATTATAATATAGACATTTTTCTGCATGCTGTTGTTCGACATGCATGCGTGTCATATTTGACCTATCGACTGGGAAACCCTATTAACAATTATTAAAGGTTTTTTAATATAATTATTAAAATTTTTTTAATAAACAAAAAATATTTAAAAAATTACCGATTTCATATAATTATTATAATTTTTTAAGGCCAAATAATAATTCTACAAAATTATTACTCGCGATGTTCTAATTGACTAAATTCTTAAAAAGAATACTAAAGATTAGAAAAATGTATTTATTAGAATTCTTAAAATTATTAGAATTTTTTTAATAAAAACTAAAAATTAGAAAAATTTTCACTTTTATATACTTATTAGAATTCATAAGATTATTCTATTGTATTGATATTTACGAATTCGTATAATTTTTTGAAGTTTTAATATTATTAGAATCTTCTTAATATACACTTAAAATTAGAAAAATATCTGATTTCGTATAATTAATGTATTTCTTAAAATCATTATAGCTTTCTTAATGTAATTATTAAAATTCTTAAAATTATTAGAATTTTTTTAAGAAATAAAAAATTAAAAAAATCATTAATTTCATATAATTATCATAATTTTCTTCGCAATCCTCCAGTTTTGTATAATTATTATAATTTTCTTCATGACTGGACAATTTTATTAGATTTATACTCGTGATGTCTTGATCGCTTAAATTATTAGAAAAACACTTCAAGAATGTGGAAAATTTTCAAATTTGTATAATTTTTTGAATTCTTATAATTATTAGAATTTTCTTAATAAACACTAAAAATTAGAAATTTTCTAATTTCGTATACTTATTGTAATCCTTAAAATTATTATAATTTCTTAATACACACTTAAAATTAGGAAAATTGCAATTTCATATGATTATTATAATTTTATTCGTGATCAAACATAAGTTTATCTAATTGATACTTGTTGTACCCTAATTGCTTAAATTATTAGAAAACACTTCACAAATATGAAAATATCCGAATTCATATAATTTTTTACATTCTTAAAATTATTATAATTTTCTTAATAAACACTAAATATTAGAAAATCTCTAATTTCATATACTTCTTATAATCCTTAAAATTATTATAATTTTTAATACACGCTTAAAATTAGAAAAATCACCGATTTCATATAATTATTATATTTTTTTGCGATCGGATATAACTCTATTGGATTGATACTTGCGATATTCTAATCGCTTAAATTATTAAAAAACACTTCAAAAATATGAAAATCTCTGAATTTGTATAACTTTTTGGCGTCTTAAATTTATTAGAATTTTCTTAATAAAGACTAAAAATTAGAAAAATATTTAATTTCGTATAATTATTAGATTTCTTAAAATTATTAGAATTTTCTTAAAATTAGAAAAATCTCTTATTTCGTTTAATTGTTATAATTTTCTTCATGATGCTCTAATCATTTAAATTATTAAAAAAGACTTCAACAATATGAAAATCTTCAAATTTATATAATTTTTCATCAAAATGTGTTTATCTATGTTCGTCAAAATGTTCGAAATGACCTACTTATAAGTTTAATAGTTAGGTTCATCTTCCATTGTCAAAGAAGTTTCTATTGATTTTGATTAAAATTTTACAATAAGAGTTCAAAGAAATACCACATAATATCATTCTTTTGAAAAATAAAATATCATTTATTATTGCTCCTAAATAATAAGAAATTAAAAATTGTGTAACAATAGAAAAAATTTGTTTAAGAAATGAGGGAATTCATGCAAAAAATGAGAAAATATAGAGAAAAATGATATCCTATTTTTCTCTAATACTTACAAGGTTCCTGATACTCCTTAAGTAAATATGGGTTAGGCCCAATCATAACAATATACCCTGGTTCGGACTTCAATATTCACAATAGGCTAGGTAGCTCGATCCGCTAAGGCTTCACAAGAGTATGAGCCAGTATAGCTCGGACCACTCAACTGAAATTGATCCGCAGCTCATCCTAAAAAGGAATGATATCTATTATAAGGAAGTTATCCTCTGTCAAGGGAGATAATTCTCATCATGAAACAATCACTAAATAGGAAGAATTTAATTCCTAATCCAATACGTAAATAAGTATCCTTAGTCACTGTATAAAGAGCATTACCAGGTATCTCTAATAACATTACATACACTTACTCTTTCTTTTTCTACAAGCACATTGTTGACTTGAGCATCGCAGTGGGATCCCGACACTAGCGCTGACTTCCCTCTCATTTGCAGGACCTTAGCCAAAGTCACCCGAGCCAACCACCTCCACTTAGCCTTAGTCACCTGACCAACCACTATGGTAAGCCACCCAACATCATTGGTACGGTGAGCGTAGACTTATTGCAATAAGCTTTTCAAAACTTTAGCCATGACCTGACCCATTGATCCAAAAACCCCATAAACTCACATCCAGTCTAATATTTTAGACAATACACCCTATTATGCCTCCTAACCTTAGCCTCCCCACCAACGTTGGGGCACTTAGCCTCCAACTTCATTGGTACCCCTAGTTATTATCCCTAAATGACACCTTAAATTTTGACCTCTAATCCTAGCCCTAACCAGGCTACCGCCTAATTCGCTGCAGCTTATGCGAATTTTGTGGCAATTTTGAAGAGGATTGAACAAGCTCTGACACAAAAAGAACCTATGGCAGCTTTGCAAGCAGTAATAGTCGAACTGCCACACTTTTTCACCTCCTCTAGCTAGATAAGAACTAGGAGAAAATCTATCTTGTGGAGAAGGAAAGACCAAGCATTTGGAAACATGCAATGATGTTGGTGAATCATCAAACAAGCTAGGAGAAAGTTGAGCTATCTATCTTGAAAGAACTTACTGGGACGAAGATGCCTTTGAAATGAAAGTCATGGAGGCGGTCTAACGAACAGGGAATAAGGAACATTTTGCCCTTAACTACCACTCTTATGATCATAGTCCTCTAGTTGCAGAGGCCAAGGCTGAATTAGTACCTCACAAATTCAAGCTACCCCCGATTGATAACTACAATGAAACAGCTGGTCCTCAAAGCCTCTTTATAAATTTTGGTCCAGACTAAAACTTTATAATTGCTTAGATGCCATTCTTTGCAAAATCTTCCTTACTACCCTTGAAAGAGTAGCACAATACTGGTACCAAGACCTAGCCCATGACTCAATTCATTATTTCACTTAGCTTTCGCAGTGTTACACAAATCAATTTGTATTCACCATCCCACAAATAAAAATCTCTTTAAATTTGCATGGAGTTATCTAGGAGGAAGGAGGATCATTACGTGACTACCTGACCAAATTTAACAAGGTGGCCATACAAGCAAATAACCTTAATCACAAAGTAGCAATAGATGCGATGATCCAAATTTGTAAAAATTGAGGACTTTTTTATTCTTTTAGCATTGATCCCCTTAAAAACTTTTATGAATTGATGGAAAGAAGTAACCAGTTCATCTGCTTGGAAGACAACTTGTGAACTTACTCCTATGTTCATACAAAAAGAAAAAAGAAAAAGAAATAGGGCAAGGAGATATAAGGAATAACAGGCAGTAAGCTAGACATGGAGGAACTCGCTCAGGCACTACGGACTCGAACAACAACTTGACTTGGTACAATACCCCACTAATGGCCAACAGGAGCGAAGTCCTTCATTGGATAAAAAAATTAGGAGAGAGAATCCATTTCCCTCGGACATTGAGAGGCTTGACTATAAAAAATAAAGATAAATATTACAACTTTCATAAAGATAATGGACACTATGTAGAAGAATGTTGAGATCTAAAAATGAGATCGAGAGACTTATGCAATAGAGTAAGGTTAACCAATTCAAAAAAAAAAAAAGTAGCCTTAGAAGAATACAGGCACAAACCTTTATGAGAAGGCAAACACCAAAACAAAAGACCCAACAATAGACAATATATGGGTGTGATTAATGTTATAATAGGAGGAGTACGTGGGTGTGATTAATGTTATAGTAGGAGGAGTCACTAAGGAGATAGTTCCACTATAAGAAAAATGCATAACCATGAAATATATTTAGTGAACAATAAAAAAGACATCATCAAGCCAATATTCTACCCCATGACCTTTTTCTTGGTAGATAATAGCAGAAAGCTTAACACCCCCCATGCAGAAACCTTAGTGGTCCAGGGACAAATTGAGAATTTCCTAGTTCAAAGGATCCTGAAGGATGATGGCAGCTCGATCAATATGATGACTACAAAAACCTTTAAATCACTCGGGCTAGATTTTAGGAAGTTGTGCCTAGTTTGAACCCCTCTGACTAGTCTTAGAGGAACTAAAGTTGACGTGATAGGTTCCATCCAGTTGAACATGGAGTTGGGAGACACAGGCATAACCAAAAAATTCAAGACCGTATGGATGGTTGTGGACATTTCTTTCCCTTATAATGCTATTATTTGATGATCAATCCTATATGACACGATAACATTCACTTGTATTAGATATCTTACTATGAAGATTCTGACCGAGCGAAGTGTGGTAATCGTCAGGGGTGATCATAAGATAACACAAGAAGCATACATAAGCATCCTTGAGGAGGTAAACCATATTGTTTCTTTCAAACCATTAGACTTCATCCTTGAAGAAACACCTAAAAATGTTGAGCCAACAGTAGACCAAAAACCCTTCACATCAGTACAAAGCTCACAAAATTAGTGGAAAAAGATATCAGTTCGACCCTTCTAGACACACTCCACACATTTGCCTGGTTTTTTTTAGAGATCACTGCTATTGATCCATCACTCATAATTCATAAGCTTAACATTGACAGTTCGACAAAGCTGGTCAAATAGAAAAGGAGAAACCATTCGCTCGAACAACAAAAAGCAATAGCCAAAAAGGTGTGCAAACTGTTACATGATGGGTTCATATAAGAGGTGTAGTACTCGAAATTGCTAGCCAACATTGTGTTAGTAAAAAAGCCGAACTAAAAGTGGAGAATGTGCACTAATTTCATAGATCTCAATAAAGCCTACCCAAAAGACAATTATCCTTTGCTTAACATAGATCGGCTCATTGATTCCATAATAAGGTATGAGCTATACATCTTTATTGACGCATCATCAAGCTACCACCAAATACAAATATTCATGTTGGAAAAGCAAAAATGAGTTTCATAACCTGCGAAGGAACCTACCACTACAAAGTCATGCCTTTTGGGATAAAAAATGCAGGAGCCACTTATCAGAGGTTGGCCAACCATATGTTTAAAGTCCATATCAGGAGAACAGTAGAAATCTGCATGAATGACATGATAGTAAAAAGTTGTTGAGCCAAGGAACATACCAGGGGCATATGAGAAGCCTTTAAAAGTTTTCAATCAATACAACATAAAGCTTAATCCAAAGAAATGTGCATTTAGAGTCCGAACAGGTAAGTTCCTAGGCTTCATGATTTCTCAAAGAGGAATAAAGTCTAACCTTGGAAAAATCAAAGCAATTCTAGAGATGAAACCACCCCAAAAGCTTAATGGAAGGATCACAATCCTTGGAAGATTCATTTCTTCATCTGCTCGATGATGTTTGCCCTTTTATAAAACATTAAGAGACCTTACAAAATTTAAATGGGATGACGAGTGCCAAAAAGCCTTTGAAGAACTAAATGCATTCTTGAGCTAGCCACCTTCGTTCAGCTAGCCCCTATAGGACAAACCACTCTTCATGTATCTAGCAACGATCAAAGACATGGTTGCCTCGGTCCTGATCAGGGAAGAAGAAATATAACAAAAACCAATCTATTATACCAATAAAGTTCTCAAAGGAGCCAAGCTGAACTATCCTATTTTGGAGAAGTTGGCCTATGCACTAGTCAGTTCGGCCATGAAGCTAAGACATTACTTTCAAGCCCACACCATAACGGTTCGAATTAATCAGCCCTTAAAGAAAATATTGCAAAAAGCCTTCAGGATAGATAACAACAATGGATGGTCTGACTTCATAAATTTAACATTAAGTTCGAACAAAGACAAGCCACAAAAGCTTAAATATTGGCAGATTTTGTCATCAAACTAATGGGTGGGTAATAGTAACCCAAACAGGACAAGGAAAAAGAAGAATGCAAACTCTATGTAAATGGAGCCTTAGGAATAAAAGAAGCCAAAATAAGGATAATTTTATAAGGACCAAATAGGATCACCATAAAATATGCTATCAGGTTAAAATTTCTTACCATTAATAACGCAACAGAGTATGATGCCCTGATCACCGGGCTATAACTAGCAAAAGAAGTCCGAGCTAAACACCTCGTCATATATAGTGATTCATAATTGGTAGTCTAACAGCTCTATGGACAATACGCCATCAAATGGCCCACTATGGTTAAATACACTGAGCACAAAGAACACCTATTAGCAAATATAGAGTTAAAAAGGGGAAGCTAGACACTGGAATAGATACCTTAGAAGAATAACAAAGAAGCAAATTCTCTAGCTAAATTGGTAGCTTCCCCTCAAGCAATATTGCTGGAAGGAGTTTTGATGAAGGACAGACTTTGGCTTAACACCTTACAGTTGCTAAACATAGCTGTCATAGCCAAGGAAAACATTAGATGTGCCCGTTTATTTAATACCTAAAGTATGGGCAACTTCCAACCAAACAAAAGGAAGTTCGAACCATCATTAGTAAAGCTGCTGATTACTCTAAAGACAATGGAGTCCTGTACAAATGATCTTACAGTTAGTTCTAGTTGAGATGTGTCTCTATATAAGATGGAAATTGTGTATTAAGGGAAATTCAAGCATTTGTGGAGCTCAAGAAGTAGTTAGTACCCTTGCTTGGAAAGCTGTCTTAGTAGAGTATTTTTGGCCCATAATATTCAAAGAGGCTAAATAGCTCATGCAAAAATGTGATGCTTGCTAAAAATACGCATTCATCCCTAGACAACCAACAACGACACAATAGCTTACTGGTTTAACATGACCTTTTTCCTAATAAGGAATAGACATTCTTGGGCCCTTCCCCCAGGCGCCAACCAAAGAAAATTTATGATGGTAGCCATGGATCACTTCTTTAAATAGGCAGAGGTCAAGGCACTGACTACCATTACCTTAGGAAAAATCATTGACTTCTTTTAAAAGAATGTGATCCCTTGGTTTGGTATTCCTAAGGTCTTGATCACAGATAACAACGGATAGTTCGATAGTGAATAGTTTTGCTCTTACTATGTTGAGCTAAATATCACCTTCGATTCACCTCGGTAGCCCATCCACAAACAAATGAAATGATAGATGCAACTAACAAAATAATCTTGTAGAGATCAAGAAAAGGCTAGATGATGTAGAGGAACTTAGGTAAATAAGCTCAATCATATTCTTTGGGCCTTCAAAACAACACCGAGGACAACAACTGGCCAAACACTCTTCTCGTTGGTATATAGGATTGAGGCGATGATCCCTATAGAAATCAATCTTCCCTCATACAAAGTCCTTCATCATAACCCCAAATAAAATGAAAAAGATCTTCACCTCAGCTTGGACCTCTTAACAGAAAAATAAAAAGTTGCAACCATTTAAGCTGCCACGTATCAATAATGTGTCTCGTTTCATAATAGAAGAATCAAAAGTCGAGCCCTCAAAAAAGGCGATCTAGTACTCTATAGGACAAACAAAACTTGAGGAGATATAGAGGGTAAGCAAGCTTGGTGCTAACTGGGAGACCCATACAAAGTAAGCAAGGTGATAAGACGCAACGTACAAGCTGAAAACCATGAAAGGAAAACCTGTGCCTCGCACATGGAATATAGAGGCATTAAATAAATACTTTATATAAGCAGCCTAAGCTGCCTCACTTTTGTAAATTACTTATTTTCTCTTTAAATAAAAGAGAAGCTGCCTATAGACATAGGTAAATTTTCGAACCACGTAAAAAATCCTTATCTTATGAATGATCCTTTATATTTTCTGCATAATTGCTTAACTAATACACTAACCAAGCTATTCTACCTCGTATATTAATCAAGTTTCATCATGTATTGAACTAATCTACCTCTTACATTAATCAAGTTTTATTATATACCGAGCTAACCTACCTCGTACATAAATCAAGCTTTATCATGTATCGAGCTAATCTATCTCACACATTGATAAAGTTCTATTAAGTATCAAGCTAATCTATCTCGAATAAATGATTAAAATTTATCTTATTGATCAAGTTTTATTATATACCAAGTAGCTTTACGTCGAGCAATAATTGAGTTGACAAGCAAGGCTACCTCAAAAAGCTAAAAGGTATACAACACAAATATCTAGCACACCAATACAAACATCCACAAGGGTAAGCACTATAAGAAAGCACAATCATAATAAAGAAAAATGGTTTTCATTTAACTTAGAAAATCTTACAAGAAGGCCTAAGGTTATAAAAAATCTATACCTTAGGCTTGTCTTGGTCCTTATCATCATCGTCCCAAGATAAATAATCAAAATTCAAGTCTAGATAAGATTTTGCCAGGGTACGCCTAATTTTTGAATTATATGAAAAACAAATAAAGGGCATTTCCTTGATCGCTGATAGTCGGCCCACAACTTCCTTCTCTTGCTAGCCATTCACATCTTGCCTCAACTCGATATTCTCCTTCTTTATCTCTTCCAGCTCGACCTCTTTCTTTTTTAATGTCTTCTCAAGGCCAGATAATTCGATTGTATGAACCTTGACAACTTTCTGCTTTTCTTAGGTCTCACTAAGTAAATTTGTAGAAGTAGTGGCTTATGTTAGCGTGTCTTCATGCTCATTATATAAATCATAAACGTCATGAGCCTTTGCCAAAATTGTCTCTATCTCAACCTAACCTTTCATCTCATTTTCAACATTTTTTAGCCAACTAGCTAGAGCTGTCTTAGTCACTGTTGTTTGAATAAAAAAGGTACATAACTTAACATCTCAAAAAGAACTTGAAATCAAGGAAACGTATATTGCTTGTCATACCTTAAGGTTAAACATTTGTGCTCAAGCTACCAGCTCCTTGTTCGTGAGGTCTTTAAACCCTTTTCTCATCGCTAAGCAAGAGATAGATCCTACCAAGTGTCCTGCTAACCATTTGGTTGCTAAAAGAACACAAGTTGTATTTGTTCTTCAGATATCTACATGGGTCAGGACACTGGCTTAGGTTTTTAGGTAGCATAAAAAGCTCCTTCTCCTTGTCAAATTCAACCTCCTTCACTTGGGGTTTCTTTGATGTAAGTGCCTTAGCAAGAAACACCTCGTCCACTATGGGCATAAAAACAGTGATAGGTTTAGGATCAGAGGTGATGCCCATACCATTATCATTCTTCAGCTCAGCTGCACTTGCCTCATCCTCAGAGTGTTTCTTCCCAATGCTTTTCATTTTAACTTTTGGATGCTTCTCGCCTTCTTCAGCGGCTTGGGCAACTTTTTGCCTGAACATCTCTTATTTCACTGCCTTCATATCCATCTCTGCAAAACACAAAAGCATTAATATCTATTAGTATACAAGAAGATTATCCAACCAAAGTAAATTTTTACCATAATTTGCTCAAATAGGAAAATGTTTTTCTATCAACTTGGTTAAATTGATAAAATCCACTATAAGAGCTTGGAGTTGCTTGGCTTGCTCAAAGTCTTGCTTTGTAGGCGACATGTTACACTTCCATTCATCTCTGCTCACCTACCTCGTGGGAAATCCCACATCCTCTTTATAAGAGACAATAAAAAACTTGTCTTTCCAACCTTTTACAGAAGAAGGTAATGACTGAACATGCCTATACCAGGCCTGGCATATTCACCAGCTCGATCCTTTATTGAGAAAAATTGTCTGACTACCCCTAGAGAAAAGGTAACATTTTTCTCCTGAGCTAATAAATATAAGCCCACAAGCATCCTTATTCCATTTGGCTCTTTAGAACCTCTTGGATAAAGTCTACAATAGGTAGCCTAAAACCTACCTTTATATCTTCCTTGTAAAACATAAACTGGTTACACCTGAACAACGAAAAGACCCTTAAATCACGATTGGGAACACTAAGCTCATAGTCTACATGAATGTGGTACTTCAAATAGATCCTCGCCAAACTTCATAAAGACAATCCGCTCCTTACCATAGACACTCTTGGGTTCATCCTTTATATATTAAAAGGCTCATATTGAAGTTTTACACGACTCAGTTCGATATTTTCATTACTAAGGCTTGCAACATCATTTGGACAATGAATCTCACCCACCTTACTAAGATCCTCCTCATCTAAGTTGTATAACTCCTCTCCTCTCTCCAGCTCTTCTATGCCTTCTTAATCACCGTCACTCACTCACTCAGCTTCATCCTCATCCTACATGTTGCCAGTTCCTTCTACTTCATCTTCTACAATAAGAGTTGCATCGATCGCAACAAATGCCAAAGGAATGACATCTTCGATAATCTTGGGATCCATTGCTTAACCTATTAATCTTGAATATTCGAATATGATTGCTAACAATTTGTTCAATTTGAGATAAATATTTTTTCATTCTAGTCTAGGACTGATTTTTACATTTTTTGAATAATTGATTTTCGATTCGATTTAAGATAATTTTAAATAATCGATCACTCCTAAAAAAAACACCATTTTTTCATAAATATTTTTCAAATCACCAATGTCATTAAATAATTTTTCTCAAACTTTCCATTGAATAAAAAGCCCGTGAAACGGAGGAAAATGGAGAGGTTACCCTCAGGAGGAGGGCCGGCCCGCAGACGGTCACTTCTCACTCGGTAATTTTTTTTTTTTTGAGTAGTACTTCTCACTTGGTATTCTTTCTTGTAATAAGCAGTTATAAAATTTTTGGCTCCTTAACGAGTAAGTTTCAGGGTTTTTGTGTCAGCAGTCGCTATGGAAGCTCAAAGATCACCAGCCCAATTCAATTCTTCCATTTTCACATCACTCCAACCCAATGAAGAGGTTTCCTTTTCTCCTCTCTTTTTGGGTTTCTATTATCACTGTTCTTTATATCTTTTATTTTAAAAAGAACTTTGATTTCTATTAGTATCTTTGCTTCTATGTTTTGACTTTGTGAGACTTGGGTTTTTATGGAAATGGAAAAGAAAGGGTGACGTTGGGGTTGCTTGTGTTTTAAGCAGTTTTCTGGTTGTCAGCAACATTGTGTGTGTGTGTGTCAGTATAATTGCCCAATAGTTGTTCTTGATTTAGAATCAAGAATAAGAACTTATTTCTCTTGCTATGAAAAAACATGGGAATTCATAATCATCAACCGCTCCATCGTAATTAAAACAACCCTCTAACCTGAATTTCAATGTTTTCCTTCATTCAGTTGTATGACTTGAACTTATCCTGCAAATGCCTTTCTAATTTGGTTTCCTTTCATGTAAACTAATTAACTTTTCATAAGATGAATAAAGTTCGAATCTTTGGATGTAGCCTGTTCGCTACATATACGAGCTGTGCTATTTTCTTAACTGTTTCTGAGTTGCATGTAATCCTCCCGCTCAACCCTATCTATGTAATGGTATCATGGTTAAAAGGGATTTAGGAGAACAGTTGCATAGTCCAGTTGCTTTGAATCATGGGGACTACACCTGTTTTTCTTAATATTTTTGTGGACTATTTCTTCTTTGCTTGCATGAAGTAAAATTGGATTTTGAATTCATCCAACTCTGCATGCTTTCCTTGTGACACATTTCTGAATGCTTCATTAAGAAACCGTTCTTACTGTTTTTGTTGCAGATGGATCTTTACTTGAAGATTGTGAGGACAGTGCCCTTACGTTTAAAGGGTTCTGAGACAGTTAAAAATTTAAAATCATTACTACATGAGAAGGAAGGCATTTGTGAAGAGAATCAGGATCTGTTCTTTGATGGCAATCTGCTCATAGATGGCCAAAGGCTAGTTGATTCTGGTATTCAGAGGAACTCTACTCTGCATCTTATTGTCCGAAATTCCGTTGTACTGAAATTATTTGTCAAAGTATCATCTAATCAAAGAATTATTATGTTGGAAGCAACCGCTCGTGATACTGTTCACAACATCAAATCTATGATTCAAGCAAAGGAGGGGATTCTGTTGGATAAGTTCACTCTTGTCTACAATGGACATCTACTTGAAGATGATAGGACTCTGGGCTCTCTTGATATTAGGAACAATTCAACCATTCATTTAGTTTTTTGCCAGAAAGAAGTCCTATCCATTTTTGTGAAAGTGCCAACTGAAGAGACTGTAAAACTCTCTGTGAAAGTTATGTTTACTGTCAACGATGTCAAAACAATTGTTGGGAGCATGAGTGGTGTCTCAGTCAGCCAGATGGATTTGTTTCACGATGGGCAACAGCTTGAGGGTTCCAAAACCCTGGCTTTTTATGACATCAAAGATGAATTCCTTTTAGAGTTATTGCCTACTCCAATGAATATATTTGTTAAGACTTGGATTGGGAAAACCCTTGCACTTGATGTGCAGAAACGGGATATTGTGAAAGATATCAAGGCCAAGGTTTTTCAGAAGCTGCGGATACCCATTCACCTTCAGAGCATTGTATATGCTGGAAAACAGCTTGAGGATGACCGGGATATGGCAAGTTATAACATCCAGAGGGATTCTACCCTGCTTATGGTTTTTGCTCCTTCATCAACTGTCATTCAAATGAAAATAACTGACATTGATGTCCATATACCAGCAACTACTAATATTTGTAGCTTGAAGTCCATGATCCAACAGAAAATCGGTGCTCCAGTGAAGGAATTATTGTTTAACGGACATCCATTGCTTGATGAGCATACTCTGGCATATTACAAGATTGAGAAGGACGCAAAAGTCATTGTGGTTTACTCGCATTATTAAGTCTCGCCCGATGACTACCTTTTAAGGAGATGAAGCCCTGATTTCCCTTACTGTGAAGAAAGTGTTCAACCATTGGGTAAAACTGTTGCAATGGCATGCGATAGAATTTAGTAGGGGAGTATTTATAGGTCCTTTGTGTATGCGTTGGTCAATAATGTGCTTCATTAGATTTGGTGATTAACCTAATTATAATCTTCATCTGTGTTCTCTGCTTTGGATTTTTGTGATTCAAATATAAGTATGTACTTCAACAATTTTACCGCCATTGCACAATTTTAATGTTGCTGTGTTCTACATTCTGCATGTGACTCATGGTTATTTTAAAAAATTAATAATAATAATAATAGCAATAATAATCATACCACCATTTACTTCATATGCATGCATGTCATCTTTGATCTACTGATTGGGAAACCCTACTAACAAATTTACGTAAGTTTACTGCAATCCAAATTTTGCACAGACCAATTCAAGTCTACCTAAGAGTTCCTTCACCACCACAACTACAGTTTTTAGTGTCTGCAATATTGAGACCCTGAATTCCCTCCACTCTGGCCTGTTTTTTCTTGGCTTACGCCAATTAAACAAATGTAACCTCTAATTTCATTCTTTGGCCAAGCAAAGGTAGAGCTACATGACAGGAAAACAAGTCTGATAGTAATTAAAGAAGAATCTGCATTGTAACATCTTCATAGCAGAGCATAATGTTTGATGTCTAACGTACAAGTCTCTGAATTCGTCCTCATACCTCTTCTTCATTTGGCTTCAAAATCATACTTAGATAGCTGGCGTGATTCTCCCCGGTCTGAAACCCCTCAGGTACTCGATCAGTAGAAGGAAGCATGTTTGCCGAAGAATTCTGGTCTTTTAATTTTGATTTTGATGGCTCCTTGGACTTTCTTCCCTTAGAATGTCTTGGAATGGAAGGTTGATTACAAGTAGGCGATTCAACACCAAGACAAGAATTC
Source organism: Omphalea diandra (assembly GCA_949677035.1). Classification (NCBI taxonomy): domain Eukaryota; kingdom Viridiplantae; phylum Streptophyta; class Magnoliopsida; order Malpighiales; family Euphorbiaceae; genus Omphalea; species Omphalea diandra. The sequence continues at coordinate 392 of CATIWR010668832.1, read as the reverse complement.
TGGAGCCTCCTTGTGTTTCTAGTTCGTGAATCCCTGCTTGGGGAATCCAAGGAATTGTTCGAAGAGCGATGGCGCCTAGAATGCTTTGGCGGAGAATGTACTGTTGATTTTGGTGGCTCATTTGATATCCCACATCGGAGAAATAACAAAGGGAAGAGAGTTCTTTTTGTTATAAATAGAGTCATATCCCACATCGGAAAAAGACTAAAAAGGTGGGAGGTTGTTTTGTTATAAAAATAGAGCCTTAATTCCTTTAGTTTATAATCCCAAAAATTGTCTACTCATCTCTGAGGTAATTTTCAATATTTCTCCCTCTTTTGTAATATTTCGCTTTGTAGTCATTTTCTTAGTGAAATATAATTTTGGTAGTGTCCGAGGACGTAGGCATAATT
>CATIWR010668807.1:0-25285 GCA_949677035.1 Omphalea diandra | reverse complement strand
TTTCTTAGAGATCATGTGCAAAAAGGTGATGTTGTGTTAGAATTCATTGACACTAATCACCAACTTGCAGATATTTTCACTAAACTTCTAAATGAAGAAAGGATGAACTTCATAAAGAGAGAATTGGGAATGCTTAATGGAAGCTCCCTCAAGTGAAAATTTTTGTTTGATCTTATGTTTAATTGTGATATATGTGATATGTTTGATTGATGATTGTTATGGATGTTTTTATTATTAATTTCTAGTGGATTACAAGTTTTTCAAAATCATTCATTCTTATCGTTGTTGACTCGCAATTTACGGTCACTATTTTTTCTTCACGGTCGCGAATTATAAGTCAATTTCACTCGGCTATCAAATATCAATTCGCGGTCGCGAAATATCCTTCCACCATGAATTTTAGTCATTAATTTCAAAATTCTAACCGTTATAGCACGTATTCCTGAGGAAATTTTGTCCGTTACTCACATTTTCTGGAATTTGCGGTCGCGACCAGAAAATTCACGAACGCAAATTAGAGTAACTGCCTCACATTTAAGTGATTTGATGGCCAACCATTTCCAACCCTTCATAAATCTTTTTCTAGTTGTTTTTAGCTGTTGATACACCTCTTCAAAGGCTATATATACCCCCTTGAATAGTGTTTTTCTCACATCTACTCCAAACATCTTCTCTTCCTCAAATCACTCTCTAAATTTCTCAAATTCTCTCAAGTTCTTCATGGCTCCAAAGAAATCTTCCAAAGCTGATAAAGGCAAGAGTATAGCACAACCTTCTACTCCTCCTTCCCTCATATACATGAAAGGAGTGACCCGTGAAGAAAAAGAGTGATATAAGGCAAATCTCTCTAAAGTCATCCTACCCAACAAAATACCCTTTACCTTTCTACTTGAAACCCTTGGGTTACATAATGAAATCAGAGCATTCCTGTCTAACCTTGGCTAGAATCAATTCATTTTTAGAAATGAACTAGGGTACGAGGAGATAGTTCGAGAATTCATGTGCATGGTTTAACTGAGCAGTAAAGTGGAATCTCCTGCTGGGCAGTACAGTCTCATCTTTCGCGCCTTCGGGGATCCATACTTCATCACCTTCAAGCAATTGTCCTCCCTCTTCAACCTCCAAATTGGTAAGCACATTCCATTCATTATTTTAGCTCTCGATGTTATATACTCAGAGTTTTAGGCAGAAGTTTCAATCGAAGAGAGGCACGACCTAAGATCTTGTCTCACAAAGCACATAAAGACTTTACCTTTATGGATTTTTCACATCACTTTCTCCATCAATGCGAGAGGTGATGGGAACGAGAAGGTCTCACAAAAGGATTTTACATTCCTATTTTGTCTCGTGAAGAACAAACCGCTCCAAACCGGCCGCTATCTCATGGATCAACTGATCCACATGAGCACGAAGCCGAAAAGTCAATTTCTACTCCCCTCACACGTCACCGCAATCTACTGATCTATTGGAGCCCTTGATGAGGATAAGGAGAAGCTACTCACCAAGAAGTATCTACCCTCTCAAAACTTTTTGGAATTCACCTACCTCATCAACGCCAAGGAAATTCATCCAGATTCCTACACATACCCTCTTGGTGCTTTTGGAGCTCAGCGTATGGAGAGCTCGCAAGCTTCCAAGCGGAAGCGTCTATGTCTTGAAGCCGTTTCTCCCTCAACTCCTCTACCACCTAAGCCTAAGGCCCAAGTATCTCTCTTCACCATCAACAGCAAGCTTGATAAGCTTATGCGGATGATGAAGAGACGATCTCTATTGCTCTATCACCTCCACAACACTATGGTGGATCTCCAAGAAAAACTCAGAGTTCCACCTTGCTATCTTCCAGGCTTTATAGAATTTGAAGATACTCAAGAAGACATCGGCAATGATGAGGTTGAAGAAGGTGAAGAAGCTGAAGGTGCCAATGATGAATAAGTTGGAGACACTTCCAGTGATGATGATGAGTCCTCTACTTTATAGTTTAGGGATCTTTTTGTATTCTCTTTTCTTAGTTTACATTTTGTAATAAAAAACTTTGTGATCCCATATTTGATATATCTATAAAAGATTGTTCTTTTTTGCATATCTTTGTGTTGAGCAATTACTTTTATCTTTATGATAAAAATATAGTGTTTGTTCCTTGTATATTTTTGCTTTGTACTTCTTCTTATGCTCTTTAATAATTTATGCCTTAACTTTCCCTTTAGTTATATTTAGTCATATCTAACCTTTTTGATCTTGCCAAAGGGGGAGAGATAAGATAAGATAAGATATGAGTGAAAAATTATCCAAAGGAGAGATAACTAAATAATGGGGAGTGAGTCCATAAGTTGAGGGGGAGCAACTAAGAAGCAACTTAGCTTCACACTTAGAAATCTTTGCTAAAGCATCTTAAGTATTCTAAGTATGATTCAATTTTACTTTTCTATACTTATTTTTCACTTTGGATCAATCCAAGTTGTCAAAATAAATAAAGGGAGAGATTGTTAGACTAGGATGGTTAATCTTAAGTCTAGAACCTCTTTTGATCTTGACAAAGGAGATTGATCATCACTAATATTTCAAATAAGTGTTGATTTTGCAGAAATGGATAAATCTCTCAAGAAGAGATGAAAAGAGTTGTTAAACTCAAAAGTAACACGTAAATCGTGATCGCAATCCAGGATTCGGGACTGCGACTCATGTTAAAACATGCTAAAAATTAGGCAGACGAAATCGTGAAGCCATTCTCGACTGCAATTCACTCAAATGAAGGAGTCTAAAAATGCCAAATGAATTTGCGGTATGTGTCAGGCCTCAGTCGCGATCGCGAATTTCAAAGTAACTTAAGATGGCAGCAAGTCCACAAACCAGAGCATGACAAGTGTCACAGGTGACTGTTGAAAGACAAAAATTACGAAGGCTATGTGTTGGTAGTGATCACAATTCGTGAAGTGGAAAATGCAAGTTCTGGCAAACGAATTGGCATCCTCAATTGCGTCCTACACAAAGTAATTCGCGACCGTTACTTTTATTTAGCAATTGAAAGGCAATGACTATATTTTCCTGGAGAACCAATGAGAAGTCGCCACGTGTACTAGCCGTTAGACACAAATGAGACTTTTCACCATAATTTTTAGCTCCCGTATCGAAATTCAAAATTCATGATCGCGAAAGAGTAGTAGCGACCGCGAATGAAGCCTGTCAAACATTTAATGCAAAATTTGTCTAGCACACTTTGAAGATTTTATACCAGTACTATTGCAACGTCTCTTTGGTGGGTAACGACTATAAATACCTCACCAAACAGATGTAAATGCAAGAGAATTCATTAATTTCTAACCCAAACTCTTGTTTGGTGTGAACAAAAACACCATTTGTAAAGGTTGAAGTGTTAGCCTGATAAAACAATCTAGAGAGGTTATTGTGTGAGCCTAAAAAACACAAATGTGAAGGTTGTTGTGTGAGCCTCTAAAACACAAGTGTAAAGGTTATTATGTGAGCCTTAGAAAACACAAGTGTAAAAGTTTGGTGTGAGCTTGAAAACACCATTGATAGTTAGTGGAATACCCAATTGCTGAGAATTGGGGAGTGGACGTAGGGTCGATTATACTCGAACCACTATAAATTGTGTGTCTTCATTTCTCTTCTACTCTTCTATTTTTAATTTTCACATGCCAATTCAACCCCCTTTCTTGGTGCTAAAAGCCAACAATTACATTTCTTGAACTACCTATTTTTCTAACTCTAGTAGCTTAGCTGGAATGGCTTCTTTATTGAATGGTATGTTCCATCTCTAAGTGAGTTGTTCATCGCTTTTAGTCTTTTAATTTTGTACTTTAGTACTTAGTCATTCTTCTTCTTCCTTTTAAAAGTTCTAAGCTCTTCTCTTTTCTTTTTTTTTTCGTTTTTGCCTTTATATCTATCTTATATGAGTCATTTCTCACAAATTGGCATCCACTATAAGAACACCATACCTTTAAATGCTTTAGATGACTAAATGACTTTTTCTTGGCTTTTCTTTATGAGTATTCTTAAGGCATTACTCTCAAGATGCTTTTTTTTTTTCACAGAAGTTTGGACCTCTTTTTCAATAAATTGCCCTAAAAGACTTCAATAAAACAAGTTCTAACAAACATAAAAGCTTAAAGAACAAGGTTAGAACATCACAAGATTTTGTTATCATTCAAAATAATATCCAAACATGTGATTAAGCAATGCCTCATCAACTATAAGGTTAATAATCTCCCCATTGAGGTTACAATTCTTATTTTGATAATCGCAAATAAGGAACTAAAATGTCTAATTAGTGTGCAAGTGATCTAATGTATCTTGTAGGTCCATCAATTCAAAATTAAATAGTTAAAATTAAAGAAAGGTCTTCACATTCTAAGTAATCTCAAATATAGTTCAAGATCTGCTAATGAATATCAATTCTCATAGTAAAAATCCTTAAGTATGATCTAGGAATATTCAGAACAAACTAAAAGACTTAAGACTTGAGAAAGCATGAAGCAAGGTCTGTTAATGGTTGTTGAAGTTTATAAAAATTATTGAGAATGGCAAAATGCTATTGTGAAAGCCTTATAGAAATGGTTAAATTTTTCATATTAATTTGAAAATACTCAATGATTGTGGACAATTTGTAATCAACCATGGCTAAGCTTTGATGTTTGCTAAGTCAACTTGGGCACATGAAGCAACAACGAGTGTTGAATTTCTTCAATGACTATTGACAGAGTAATAGATGTGGAGAATTAGCTAATGGCCATTACATAGTATTTTAAATAATGTTATAATGACTATGTAAAATTCTAAGTAAAAAGTCAAGTCACAACAAGTGTAAAAGATGTCTTAATGTCAATTGAAACTATAAGCATAGAACTTCAACCAACAACGGTAGGAAATTTATCTTAGATAAGGCTATAAAGCCTTTCAAAAATTGAAATTGCTTAATGATAATTAAAGCAAAAAATGACCATTATAATAAGACTCAACGATTATGGGCAGATCTTAACAACCATTGTATAAAAAAGGAAATTGAAAGCTAATGACCATTAATTTTAAAAGTTGAGCCTGTTAAGCATTTAATGACTGTGGCAATTTCACAATCACCATTGATTAAGTAATAATGGTTATTTTGAAAGTTTTAATAAGTTTATATGCACACACACACACCTCCCCCCCTCCCCCTCCCTTTTAAGAAAATTTGAGTTTAGGTAAATCTAAGAACAAAGATCATATTGCATATTCCTTAAAGCTTATGTGAGTTATCTAGCAAAGGAAAGAAGAAGCCACTTTGAGCTGCCTTAATAAGCTTAAGTTAAGAACTATATCAAGCTATATTAATTATTTGTGTTATCTACTTCTTATAAATGATAAACGATCGAGTGTTGAGAATGATTCTTTCTGAGCATTACTTGTAATCTTTATACAAGGATCGTCACTTGGGTTGGGAACATAAAAATTTATATTATTATGAAAGATTTGTGATAGTAACTACAAATATATTTTAGATACGCTTTGCTAATGCCTAAAAGCTATCTATTTGAAGTTTATGGTATTCACTTTTGTAAAAGCTAAAGTGGTACTTGAAAATTCATTCTATTATAAAGGTTTAAATAACACCTTAAACTATTTGGTCATGAAACTCTCAAGTGTATTCTAGAAAAGAGGACATAGGCGAAAACTTTTAAAACCTAAAGTTATTATGATTCTCTTCAATTTGTTTCAAAAAAATGAATTAATCACCATTGCTCTATTCACCCCCTCTAAGGCACCATGGGATAATAAGTGATATTATAGCACAATCTCTTTTGATCAAGCTTCATTATAAAGATCAATGATAAGTGGCAAATTCAAGATGCAAGATTGGTGAATCAATCTTTAAACCTCCCTTCATTGTTAATCTAGACTATTTATTCTAAAGAAAAATAATGAAAATTTATCTTGATAGTGAAGGAGTAGATCTTTGGGATGTCATTGAAGAAGGAGTAAAGATTCCAACCAAAATCATCAATGTTTTTAAGATTCCTAAAATAAAAAAGAATGGAACACTAGAGAATAAGGATTTACATTACAAATATAAAGGCCTTGCAAAGTTAAGAAACTCACTAACCAGTTCTAAAGAAACTCACTAACCAGTTCTAACTACATTAAAGTCTCTAAGTGTTGTTTAGCCGAAGAAGTATGTGACATATTTGAATAAGTCTATTCTTAATAAATAGTCCATAAAGAAGAAACTCCAAAAATTGCAAACTGTCTTAAGAATACAGGAAAGTAAAAAGTCCTCAGCCTCCTTATAAGATTATCCATGCTTCATGGTAACTAGAGAAATAGAGTATAATCTGGATAGTGAAAGTGACTTAAAAAGTGAAAATGGCAATAATGAGGTAAATCCTTTTGACTTTTACACTAGGGAAGACTTATATGGAATCATTGCTAAAGTATTAAGTAGCTTTGAATCCCTTAAATCCTTTTCAAAATCGCTTCAAAATAAGTCCCTTAAAAGATTCAATTAATAATCTTGATTCCCTCATAAAAAAAAGGTTAAATAATTGAGAAGTGAAAACAAGAGTCTTAAGGAGAATATTTAGTAACTTGACTCCATCCTTAAAGTTTAGAAAGGTCCATGCATTAAGTTTGGTTTAAGATATAATGCATCCTCATTTTTTTACTTATCAAATTGTCTTTGTAAGAACCAAACATAAAGGGCACCTAGTCCTCAGAAAATCAGAAAACTAAATACTCTATAAAAGGTAAATGCAAATGCCAAAGCATAAGCACTAGGGTCTAAAACTCATTCAAAGTGTCTATGTAAATATTAGACCTTCACCTATAAGGCTAACCATGCCTATATGTATTAATCATGTAAGCTTAAAAGGTAACATATGATAATCATAGACAAGGCACTACTATCATATGACTATTCATAGTCATAACTATGTGCATAAGCCTTAAATAAAGTGTATTTAAAAGGGATATATTCATGAGCTACAAGTCTATACTTTCATACATACACAAGTAGGAGACGTATCACAAAAAGATAATTTATGCATATAATGGTGAATGTTATTATTATGGTTTGTATAGCCACATTGCCTATTATTGCCATTATAAGAGGCATGATGAACACTTGGCAAAGACTAACCTATAAGGACTAAAGAGGACTTGGGTACCTAAAATTAAATGATTTTATCATGTAGGTGTCCTTACAATCTAAGATGGAGAAATATGAATGGTACTTGGATAGTGGTTACTCAAAAAACACATGACAAGTGATGTGAAGTTCTTCTTTAGATCTGAAAAAATTGAGGGACTTAGAAATGTCTTCTTTGGTGACAATGGCAAGGCAAAGATTGTAGGCATAAGTACAATTAGTGAGGATGTTGACTGAAAAAATGCTTATAGTTTATGTTCTTAAACATAACTAACTGAGTGAAAGTCAATTACGTGACAAAGAGTTAATTGTTATGTTTGAACCTCAAGCTTACTATATGTTAAGAATGAGTGGCAACAAATTACTTTTCATAGGTAGAAGAGTTTAAAATATTTATGTTATTGAAAAGATGGTTCTCATTATTTTTCTACTCTTGAAAAGAGGAGTCTAACCTCTTGGAAAAATTCCTAGCGAAGGTCGATACAAAGTTTGATCATCATGAAGAGAATATGAGAAGACTTGAGGCCAAAATAGACTAAGCTAATAAAAATCATTGTTCTTCTATCCATAACCTTAAGATACAATTGGGACAAATAGCTAGTGCCCTTAGTTTTAGATCCTAATGTGCCTTACCTAGCAATTTTAAACCCAATCCTATAAAGCATGACAAGGAGATTACATTAAGAAACGATGAGGAAATCAATGCAATAATGAAAGAGGAGGAAGGAACCAAGAGTGAAGAAGAAAAGGATGAAAAGCTAATCAAGAAAGACAATCCAAAGGAGGAAGTCTATCTTTATGTGCCTCCAAAGCCTTATGTGCCTCCTATACCTTTTCCTTTAAGATCAAAGAAGTATAAGGAGCACAAAGACCTTGTTAAGGAAGGTAAACCATAAAGAAAGCCACCTTTGGAGAAGGAGAGATGTTTAAGTATGGATGAAAGAAGAAGAGCATGAGCATGAAGTTTGTCAACAAAAAGGAGGAAGTGTTGAGCTTAAATAATCTAAATCAGTAAATGATGAATAAGGTTTTATTATCAAAGCATACAAGGTAAGTAATACTTCAACTTTTGAAATTCATAATACAAACGCATCTTCTCTCTTCCTTATTAATGAATTGAACTATGATGAGGTAACATAGACACCTTTTTATCTTTTATATTTTGATCAATTAGACCCATTGTCATATCTTTATGATCATGCATATTTTGAAAAATAAGATACATCATATGTTCTAATATTTCATGACATAACCCAAGATCAAGAAAAGAGTAAAGAAAAAGAAAAAGGTATTTAAAATGGATAATCATAGATTTAAGGGATTTTAGTCTAACTAATTGCATGCATCCAATATTAATTAAGGACAATCACAAACCCAAGGTAAAGCTTAAATGACCACAATTAAGGGTCATGCTAATGACCTTAAATTAGGATGTTTCTTTTTGTTTTTGTTACGTGTCTTTTTGCTTTTATGTTTTGTGTCCCAAGTTCTTTCTTATATGCTTAATTGTAGATTTTATTTCTTTTGTCTCCTTTGAGGTAATCCTTCTTTACCCCTTTTCTCTCTTTTGAATTCATTGCATCATTAAGGACAATAATGAACTTAAGTTTAGATTTAGGGATTTCATGTGCTTAATTTATGCTTTGAATGATAAAATTTGATAATTTAGATGATTAAGAAATTATTTTGAGGTCTAAAGGTGAATAATCAATAAAGAATTTGATAACTATTTATTTGAATTAATTGAGTTAAATTTGCTTATGACAATAGCATGGTCTTAGTTAGTATATTTGATTTATAGTTTATTAGCATAATAGAAAATTTGAGCACACTTGACAAAATATGGATTTTGAAATTGAAATTGAAATTGAAAGCTACACATGATTTAGGTGAGCGTACACTTCTACACATGCTAGAACTTGCTAGACCATCGTTTAAGGTGTAATCCTAGACTTAGCAATCTTATGGAGATGATGAGGCATTCTTTGGTTACCCCATTATTCGCCATCCTTACGTTGATTTACATTGTCACTTGTCACCCTTTGAGCCTTAATATACACTAACTTATGCGTATAATTAGTCTTTCCTTTCTTTAATCCATAACCCTCATTATAACTATATAGCTTAAATGATCTTTTACCTCCCTTATTAAGAGAATGAGTTAGAATATGGTTATATGATTGTGTAAATTATTATTTATGTTCATAATTACAAGGGTTACAAGAATGGCATGCTACTTCTAAAATTGTGAGCATAAAGTCTAAATCAAGTTTAAGGGTGGCAAGTATGAGAAAAGGAAAAAAAAAAAAAAAGAAAAGAAAAACAATGAAAGAAGAATAGCCACCATAAATAAGTATGCATATGTATAGATGTATTTATGAAAGTCTTACAAGGAATGTACATGATAGATGCACTCATTAATTACAATTACATTGTGCATTATTGGTATAACTCATTTTTTGATATCATTTTCTTATCCTTGAACTTGACCTCTTTTTGGTAGCCATAACCCTAGCCTTACATTATAAGCCTAAAAGACCTTATGATCCTTAAGTTGCTAAGATCTACATTAGTGGAGAAAGGTGAGATAGTTTTGCCTATGGTCATGTGTGACTTATAAGTAGTCAAAGTTAAATCTTATTTAAGTTATGTGTGATTAGAAGTTGAAATTTTGAATGAAATATGTTGCCAAAACACTCATACAAACACACTCTATTTATGTTAATTGATTATAAATAAAACATGTTTGTTAGGAACTTGTTATTGTTGTCAGTATATTTGCTTAGTTGATGAAAATTTTGGTTATCACTAACTTCTCCTTAAGACCTTAGAACTTATTCTTGATCATTTGAATTACTTGATTTTACTTAGATTAGTTCTTGCTTGAGGATATGCAAGAGTTTAAGTTTGAGGGAATTTATTTAGTCTTATAATTTTAATAATTAACATGTTATTTCCTTTTGAATTTATGAATTAATGGTTAATTTATGCTCTTAATTGAACCTTATTGAAGATATATTTTGTTTATAGGTAAAAAATTAAAGAATGAATAATAAAGGTAGTCAAAGAGGTGAAATGCGGATGTGCGCATAACCGTGCCTCACTCAGGGTCAAAAGCCATCTAGACAAATCACAACCATGCTTCTAAGAGCACAATCGTGCCATCTTTAGAGGAGAAAGATTGAGAGGATAGAAACATGCGACACGACCATACGGATGGTCGTGTGTCAAAGGAAAACACAAAAGGAGTCAAACACACTTGAGAAACACAATCATGCTTTCTTTACTATAAGCCAATCACAAAAGAGCACCACCATGCTCATGGTTGTGCATATAGAAAGTCAAAAATGGGATTTTAAAATCTTATCCAAACTCTTCCTTTCTCAATCCCCTAAGCTTCCTACTTATTAAACATCTCAAAAGCACTATTTAAGGAGGCATAACACCATGAATTAAGGCATCATAATCATCATCCAGAGGAGGAATAACCCATCTTGGGCATCAAATAACTGTCTAAAAAGTGAGGAATTCAATCAAGGCACGGTTTACGAGCAAAGAGGAGTAAGAAGTCTATCATCAAAGAGCTTATATAATTAAAGACCATGGCTTCTAATATCATTAATTTAATCGTTTCTTATTCTCATTCTTCTATTATGAGCTAATTATCCTAATCTTAGGGTTGTAAATGGATCTTGTGTGACCCATATTGGTTTTCCTTGATCAAAGTCTTTTAAATTTCATTCATTATTTATGTCAGTAATTGTTGAGTATTTCATGTTTGATTGATTTCGTATTAATCATCTTAGTTCCATGAATCAATAATAGAGAAATTATTTTGTTATTGAATTAAGGAACTTTAACAAACCATTGTTATCCTTGGAGTCTTATTTTGTAACACAATTACATGATGTTTAACTTTTAAGTTAAGGAACCTTTAGCTTAACATACTTTTGTAAGTCAATTTCTATTCGAGAGGGATTAATTGATCACTATAGTGACTCAATAGTAGCATTTGATGAATGAACCAACTAGACACGGATTAAGAAACCATTAGAAAGTCACCAAGTGAAGTTGAGCCCTTAGCTAACTTATTCTATTGATTGTTTCCTTTGCAATTACTTTATTTATAGTTTATTTAGTTTTAATTTTAATTTAAACCTACATTCAATTAAGATTTCTAGATAATACAAATAAGAATACTCTTAGTACTTAATTCCAATCCTTATGGGAATGATATCCATACTCTTGTACACTTTCTAGATAATACTAGACAATGACTGGCATGTGGATAATGGGTGTTCAAAGCAAATGACCAAAAAGAAGAAGTTATTCACATCCATAAGGATGGATGCAATGTGACATTTTGAAATAATGCCAAGTGTGAGGTTATTGGCATTAGTGTAATTAGTAAGAAAAGTCGCCCTCCTTATTGATAATGTGCTTTTAATTAATTGTTTAAAGGATAATCTTTTAAGTGCAAAAGGGTAACAAAGTTAACTTTGATTCTAGAGAGCGTCATATCACCACCTTGATAGATGAGAATGTAGTCTATAAAGGTGAGAGACAAGGAAACACATGTATAATTGACTTAGACAATTTGGCTAACAAATCTTTCAAGTTTCTTATGTTTATTAGCAATGAAGCATGACTTTGACATAAAAAGACTTAGACATGCAATCATGAAGCTTTTCTAAAATCATTCCATATGAGAGCTAGTTAAAGGTCTTTCAAAGCTCAAATTTGCTAAGGACAAGACATGTAGACCATGCACCATAAGGAAGCAATACCAAGCATCGTACAAGCCAAAGATGTTATAAGTATTGCTAGGCCTCTTTAACTTATTCACATGGACTTAACTAGACCTATTAAGAATGCTAGTGTTAGTGGTAAACATTATGCATTTGTACTTATTAATGATTATCCAATATTTGCTTAGGTTAGATTCTTAGCTCATTAGAATGATTGTTTCAGTGCTTTCAAAAGTTTTGCTAAAAGAGTTCAAAATGAAAAAAGGTTACTTCATTTATTCAATTGAAAGTGATCATGGAAAGAAATTTCAAAATGAATTTTTTGAAAATTATTGTTTAAAGAATAAGATTTCACATAACTTTTTAGTTCCTAAAACACCACAACAAAATGGTGTTGTAGAGAGAAAGAATAACACATTGGTTGAGATGGCTAGGACTATGCTCAATGAGTATTCTCTTCTAAATTACTTTTGGGTCAAAGCCATTAATATGACTTGTATTGCAAATAGAGTTTTTAAAAGATCCATTCTTAATAAAAACTCTTATGAGCTATGGAATGAAAGAAAGCCCAAGCTTTCATACCTTAGAGTTTTTGTGTACAAATGCAACATCTTGAATACTAAAGACAACCTTGGAAAATTTGCTTCTAAAATTGATGAAGGTATTTTCTTAGGTTATTCCATAACTAGTAAAGCTTATAAAGTTTTCAATAACAAGTTCATTGTAGTTAAAGAGTGAATGAATGTTATTTTTTATGAGTCTAGTAAACTTGATCTTGGGAAAGACACTATTGTTGATGGTCTTGTAGGTGACTTTAGGAAGCTAAAGCTCAACTCTATACCAAAGGAGAATGTGATTGAAATGGAAGAGCAAGAACCACCTCAAGTGGTAGAACAAGTTTCACCTCAACAAGAAGAGAACCAAATTCAAGAACTATCCAAAGATTTGAGGTACTCCAAGAATCACCCAAAGAAGTTAATCATTGGTGAGGTCTCAAAGTATGGGTGAGCAAAAATTAGACTATACCGAAAAATTCGATCGGACTAATTTAATTCAGTTCGATTCGGTTTAGTCCTTTAATGAATTTGGTTTAGTTCAATTTTGATTTTAAAAGAATTTTAATTTTTGGTTTTTGGTTTAATTTTTTATCTAAAAATGAATAAATTGAATAATCCAAATTATTATTAAATCAAACTAATTAAAGTCAAATCAAATTTAAAATATATATAATTTAAGTAAATCAAACTGAATCGAACAATAATTTTATAGGTTCTGTTCAATTTGGTTTGTATGTCTATAAAATTCGATTTAGTTGATTTTTCAAAATTTTTCATTTATTTGATTTGTAAAATGTAGAATTTCGTTTGACTAATTTTTGTAAAAAATTGAACTAAACAAAGTGAACCAACCACTTTGCTCACTCTTACTCAAATGGATCAAGTACTAGAGCTCAATTGAATGCACTAGATAATAATCTTGCTTTTGTCTCTCAATTTAATCCAAAATCAATTAATAAGGGTCATGATGATGATTGTTAGGTGATTACTATGCAAGAGGAACTCAACAAATTTGAGAGAAATAAGGTTAGGGAACTTGTCCTTAGGCCTAAGGACCACTCAATTGTTTGTTGTAAATGAGTGTTTGTGAACAAATTAGATGGGCAAGGTTTCATCATAAGGAACAAAGCTAGATTGATTGCCAAAGGGCACGACCAAAATTAAGGCATATACTATAATGAAACCTTTGCCACCATTAGATTAGAGATCATTGGGATTCTTTTAGTATATACATGTCACAAGGATTTCAAACTCTTTCAAATGGATGTTAAAAGTGCTTTTTAAAATGATTTTATTAAGGAGAAAGTTTATGTTAAATAACGTCTGAATGTTGAGTCTAATAATTTCCTAAACAATATTTTCAAACTAACTAAGGCCTTATATGGTGGAAACAAGCTCTTAGAGCTTAGTATGAAAGACTAAGTTCATTTCTTTTAAAAAATAATTTTGAAAATGACAAGGTTGACACCACTTTATTTATGAGAAAAAATAATAGGGCACTTTTATTATTCAAATTTATGTTGATTATATTATATTTAGTGCTACTAATGAGTCTCTTTATGAAGAATATGTTGATGATTAAGGAATTTGAGATGAACATGATGGATGAGCTCAAGCTTTTCCTAGGTTTTCAAATTAAGCAAAACCAATAGGGAATCTTTATCAATCAATCTAAGTACACCAAGGAGTTACACAAAAGATTTGGAATGGATGGTTGTAAATATAAATCTTAACAAGGATGAATTGGGTAAGCCAATTGATGAAAATAAGTATAAAGGTAAGATTGGCTCTCTTTTATGTCTTATCGCATCTAAACTCGATATCATGTTTAGTGTTTGCTTATGTGCTAGATTTCAATAATGTCTTAAGGAATCTCATTTGTATGCGATTAAAAGAATTTTGAAATATATACATGGCACCATGATTTAGGCTTATGGTATCCTGGAAATTCATTTTTAGTATTCTTAGATATTCAAATATGAATTATGTTGGTAGCTTGTTGGATAGAAAGAGTACTTATAGAACTTGCTAATTTATTGGTGAATGCTTATTTTCTTGGTTTAGCAAAAAGCAAGTTTTGGTTGCCTTATTCATTGCTGATATATGGTGGTGGGTTGTTGTTGCAACCAAGTTCTTTTGATTAAATAATAACTCAAGGATTCATGACAAAGATGTTAACCACATTCTCATCAAATGTTACAACACAAGTGCAATAAATCTTTCAAAGAATCAGATCCAACACTTAAGGAATAAACACATTGATATAAGACATAATTTTCTTAAAGATCATATGCAAAATGGGAATATAGTGTTAGAATTTATTGAAACTCAAAACCAACTTATGGATATTTTCATTAAACCATTTAATAAAGAAAGGATGAACTTCATCAAGAGGGAACCAATGATGCTTGATGGAAGCTCTCCAGGATGAAAATAGATCTCATTATATGCTTTCATATTTGTTTGATTGTTGATTGATGTGTTTGTTTAGAATGTATGTTGACTTGTTATGATAATTTGTTGAGATGAATTGCTTCAACATTCATTTGAGTTTCTCTATATTCAATTGCAAGAATTAATCATCAATATATCAAATTAGTCACTCTATGTTTGGGCCACCTAAGGAAGATTCTATTTTAAGCTTGTTTTCAAAAGTGACTATAAATTGTGATGATGACTATTCATTATGGTCACTATTTATTGGACATTTTGGTTTTTAAATTCTTTAAACTTTCACACTCATGATTTTCCATTTCAACTGATGACAAGTTAGTGTTATATAAATAACCCCTTGAGTTGTAAGTACATAGGTCATCAAACAATAAAGTGTATAAGAGTACTTATATCATTCCCATAAATATTGGGATTAAGTACTAAGCATCTTGTTCCTTGTGTTATCTAGAAATCTAATATAACAGAAGATTTAAACTAATAATTAAAAGTAAGTAAAATATAAACAAACTAATTGTAAAAGAAAACAATCAATATAAGAAGTTAGTGAGGGGTTCAACTTCATTGATGACTTTTTAATGGGTTCCTAATCCTTGTCTAATTGGTTTATTCATCAAGTGAAACTATCGAGTCACTATGGTGATCAATTAATCCCAATTGAGTAGAAATTAAATAAAGAGTATGTTAAGCTAAAGGTTCCTTAACTTAAAGCTAAACATCATATGATTACCTCACAAAACAAGACTTTATGGATAGTAATGGCTTGTTAAGGTTCCTTAACTCAATAACAAAATGAGGGAATTATTAAAGGCTTTGTTCTATGAAAAACATGTCCCCATTGTTGACTTATGGGTTGTCAATTAATCAAACATAAAGCACTAAATAATTGCTAGCATCAGTAATGAGAGAAACAAAAAAAAATGCTTAGATTAAGAAAACCTAATATAAGTTATAAAAATCCATTTACAACCCTAGCTTAAAGATAATTAGCTCATAATGAAAGAAAAAGAAAAAAGAACAATCAAACTAATGATATTTGAAGACATAAACTTTAATCCTTGAAGCTCTTAGATGATTTCTCTCTTACTCATCTTTGCATCTAAACCCTTGCTTGATTGATTCCTTGGCTATTTGGATGGTTATTTGATGCCTAAATTCATTGGGGTTTTGGCTCCTTGAATAGTGCTTTTGAGGTGTATATTAAGTAGGAAGCTTAGGGGATTGAAAAAGAAAGAGTTTGGAGAGCTTTAAAAAATTCAATTTTTTGGTCTCTAGGGGTGCATAACCATTCTTTGAAGGCATACAACCATGTGGCAAGGGTGTGCACTTTGGATGCATTATGCCCGACTTTGTTTTCTTGGGTGCACGATCTTATATCATGGCTATGCAAACTTTTAGTCAATTTTTGACCTAAAAGATGGTCGAATTAACTCAAGTGCAAAACATAAAATTTATAGTCCTATGTCTTATCTTTCTAATGGATTTTGAATCACCTCATTTTGAGCTCTATAGAGGGAATTATGTCTAAAATACCAAGCAATACTCAAAACTAAAACTTGTGTTGCCTTTTTTTGCTTTTTATCCACTTTTCTCCTTTGTAACCCTATAAAACAAAAGTATCTTCCATTATGTTATTTTATAGGTCAAATAAAATCATGAACTCTAATTTTTTAAGAGAATTAATGTAACAATCATTATCATTCACAAATCAAGGCATTCATGTTTAAAAATATATATGCATAAAGGTTTATTCTTTATACATACTCAATCCAACATGCACTTAATGCATATATATATATATATATATATATGTTAACCAATGTTCATGGCTAGTGACCATAAACTGGTTACTATCTAGATAATGTACATGACACAAGGAAAAAGAATTGAAATTCAGTCGATGGCTTGTACTCCACGTGTCTCTATGTAAAACTCTATGCTCTAAAGTATCCAAACCTTATGCATTAGTATCTGAAAAACATAATTGTGATTTGTTGAGTTATAACTCAATGAATAAAAATAATAATCAAATTCCTATGGCACAACCAATAATCAAATATCATCAAAAAAACATTGCAAGTATAAGAATTAACTTTGCAAGTGCAAATGTAATAGATTGATTTTTGTCGTGACCTTGCAAGGCAAATACTACTCTTGAGAATTCATGTGAATCAAATAACATTTGATTTTGTTGGCCAGCATATAACAAGTGGATCATTTGATTAACAACATGTGCCAATAATACATATTGGTCCCTTTTCTAAGTGATTTTCAAGTGTTTGATGAGTTGGTCACAACATCCTTTTAGTTCCATATGCAAGTGTTCATCCATAATAGTGTATCAAGTAATCATTAAGATCATATAAATCTCACTTGACTTGTATTCACATGTAAAATGTCATAATTTAATCACATAAATACATAATAGAACACAACCATATCATAAAATCATCACACATTCACATTAGAATCTAATTATGGTTTTTACTCACCTTTTGCTGCAACTAACCTTTATGGTATGTTTGCTCCTCTCTCTTAGGCTTTCTCAAAGTTTTAAGATCCTAAAATTTGATATATACATGGTTATAAGTATGTCAAAATGATTATGAATGCTTGGTATGCAAATATAGGCATGTTCCATGCAAGTGGACCTAGTGTTTATGCATATTTCCTTATATGGCAGCTTGACCTTGCTACACTCTCACCATAATAACTCTAGATATACTTATCCAAATGACTTGATTTTTTTTAAACAAACTAGACACATAGTGATACAACATAGCCAAATTTGAGTTTAATATAAGACATGGAAAATGTGGTGAATTTTTGAATTACACGTTATTTCAATGTCATCTAAATCTAAGTAGGTCTTATAGTATTGGATACATCTCAAATTGTACATATGCAATTGCGAAAATGATTTACCAAAAGTTAAAAACAACATAAAGGAACAATTTTAATCTTTCACTCATTGTCCAATTCAGTCCATAAAATCAGTAAAACAAATGACCAAATCTCAGGGTGAGCAGGTTTTTAACATGTTGACAATCAGTCATGATGAAGGGGCTATATCTCATCAACCATGATAAATTTGGCAAAACTATTTTACAGGCATCTATATTAGACACAAATATACAATTTTTAGGTTTTGTCACATCATTAAATTCCCATTATATGGCCATAAAATTCTTGGAAAATAAAATTAAGAGATAAAACAGGTTTGATCGAGTTTAGGGTCAGTCACAATCAATGGGTCATATCTCTTTTCGCACAAAAAATTAAGTAAAATTGCTTTACAAGTATTAGAGCTGATATAACTCTACAAATTTCATGTTTTTTACTTTGTCTAAATCAACATATAAGGTCATCAAAATATATGAAAATAGCAAGACTAAGGAGATTTCAGTTGGTTTTGAACCAGACCTAATTAAGGAGTCATTTCTCCTCACACACACCAAATTAAGGAAAACTGTTTTACATGAATTTATATGGGGTATAAAGCTACAACTTTCATAGTTTACACTCACCCTAATTTCTCTTCTATGGTTATGAAATCATGGATAAAAATGTTCTCTAACAATAAAACCAACACAATAAGCTCTTATTTCTTTTGAGCTTCAGCCTCCATACATGAGCTCTACCTCAAATTGCTCCATAATTCTTCCTAATCATATATGTTTAACATGTTATAAAGGAGGAATTTCATGTTGAAAGAAGATAAAATTACTTACCTCTTTTGCCAAAACTAAAAAAGCTTAGGGTTTCCTCCAAGCTAGCTCACTCTTCTCCCTCTTCTTCTTCTTCTTCTTCTTCTTCTTCTTCTTCTCCTTTCTTCCTTTCTTTCTTTCTATTTTATGCACTTCCTTACATTTTTGGCTCTCTAATCTGATCCTAAAAGTTAAAATTTTAATTTGTATACATACCCTAATAAGACAAAATCATATTGTCCCACTACCATTAGTTGGAAGTTCAATATTCCTCTTTTAGTCCCCCTTCTTCACTCTTTCATCACTTTCATCCATCTCATAATCCTCATATGCTCCTTATATTTTTAAATAAGCTTTAAAACACCATTTTTGTGATGTTATATCATGCACACAACATACGATAATTTGCCATGCAACTATACAAACATTATATATATGTTCAAGTGTCCCAAATGTAATGGTGCAGGTGTCACCGTCGTGCTTATCTAATTCACATATCTAAATGATTATTTATCTAATGCATAAATTCATGTGGGATTGCAAATCATCTATGTAATGAGTATGTTCATGTGAGAATGCTAATGAATAAGGATAATGATGTTACAATTAATCTCTAAAATATATGAAATTGGGCACCAAACACCACCATGAAAACTAAAAATTTTCAAATTTCAAACCATTGACTTTACACCTTTTTAAAATTTTTTTGTCTATTACTTATATTTTTTGTATTTTGCGGCCACACATGTATTAGCAATAGTGACTTATGTGTTTACTACTGGGCAATAACTACTCATCATCCAAACTGTGCAAGAGTGCATTTAATGCATTTTTATGTGATTTATATCCATTTTAAGCCTTTTTTCTACCTATTTAAACCCCTCATTAACACCATTCATTCATTGTTTATGTCTTCCTTCATCAAATCTCATCTTTCTCCTTTAATTTTCTCACTTCTTTAACCTCTACTCTACTTCTACACTCTTTTTCATCATCCAACTGGCTCATAAGAAGAATACCAAAAGTGAAAAAGGTAAGGGAGTGACACAAACTCCTCTCCTCCTCTAAGACAAACCCCTCTGCATCTCATAAGGGGTGTAACCAAAAAAGAGAAAGAAAGATACCAAGATAATAAGAAGAAAATCATCCAGTGAAACACAATTCCATTTGAGTTTCTTCTTCAAACACTCGACCTAAAAGGTGAGATCAAAGCCTTTCTTTCTAACCTTGGTTGGGTTGAGTTTATCGTTAGGGATGAACCAAGGTATGAAGACATTATTTGTGAGTTTATGTGTACTATGGAAATCAATAAAAAGATTGAATAAAATGTAGGTATGTATGGGTTAGTTTTTTGGTTGCTTTGGCCAACAATATTATATAATTTACCTTCAAATATGCACCTTTTTAGTCTTCAAATCAGGGAAAGGATTCCTTTAAATATCTCTTCTTTGGACCTTGACTATTTTGATTTTAAGCATCAAATCTCCATTAAAAAGAAACATGACCTCAAGAAATCAATAACTAATAACATTGAAACCCTTCTTATTTGGCTCATCTATTGAATCATAACTTTTCCATCAATGCAATGAGTGATGGAAATGAGAAGGTCTTCTAAAAAGACATCTCTTTTCTTTATTGTCTTTTTAAAAATAAGCCAATCCAACCAGAATATTTATTTGTTGATCAATTAGCCCATATATGTTTAGCCAAAAAGAGTCGATTTCTTCTTCCTTCTCATGTCACAGCCATTTGGTGATTTATGGGTGCTTTAACCCTTCAAATTGAGGCAACCTCACCAAATCCTACCTCTCTAATAAAAATTTTCTTGACCTAACCTATTTAATAAATGCGAAAGTAATAAAACCTAACTCATATGAATATCTATTAGGAGCCCAAAGAGCAAAGCAACAATAAGCTTCACAAGCCATGAGGAGAAAGATGTTTATTATTGAAAAAAGTAAAGGTGCAACACAATAAGCAGTTTCACTTGAACTAATGGTACCACTTTATGTCCCTCCTTCCTCTTCTTCCTCTAAAACTTTTTCAAAGGCCAAGGGTTCTAAGCTCTTAAAGAAAGTTTTCAATAGACTCAACTTTCTCCACCATCTTCATGGGGATATAGTTGAGATCTAAGAGAAACTTAGCCTTCCCAATCCATGCTATCTTTAAGATTTCAAATTTTATGAGGATAAGGAAGAAGAAATACTAATGAAG
This sequence comes from Omphalea diandra, assembly GCA_949677035.1. NCBI lineage: Eukaryota > Viridiplantae > Streptophyta > Magnoliopsida > Malpighiales > Euphorbiaceae > Omphalea > Omphalea diandra. Next base: position 4,473 of record CATIWR010668807.1, on the reverse strand, counting down.
CTACCAACATTAAAGAACAAGAAGAAAAAAAAAAAAAAAGAAGAAGTTGAAGATAGTGAAGATGATGATGGAAATAGAGATGATGACATCTCTCCTACATTTGTTATGTTTTCTTTTATGTCTTATGTGTTTTTCAAAAGTATTAAGCCCTCATGATGTGATCAAACATTAGCAAATGTTTGAACCTTTATGTTAATGTATGTAGTTATCTTGTTTAGTCTTAATGAAATGTGTGTTTAGTTTGTATTCAAACTGCTTTGTGTATTGTGTATACTTACGCATTAGTCTGAGAATGATGATTTTATTTGTTATCCCTCTCTTATTCCCTCTTATATCTTTTCCCTCTTTTTTTTTATCTTAATAAAGAGGGAGAGATAAATAGACTAGGTATATATAAAATAAATAATAAACGGGTAAGATTTATTCACATTATAGATTGGGAGAATGGATTGAGGGGGAGCAATCTTTTTCAATTCAACCTTATGCTTATACTTTATCAATCAATTTACATCATTTAGAAACTATACAATTAAGTTCACATTAACATGTAAACACATAAAATGTTCAAGAGTATGCATGATAAAGATTTTATCCTTGCATATTTAATCTAGTTTTTCAAAATAAAAAAGGTGAGATTATTGGACTAGGTTGGTCAAACCTAAGTCAAAGCTCTTTTTTTATCTAAACAAAGTAGATTGAAAGGTTTAAACATAAATCTTAAGTGTTGTAGGTAGAAACTAAGCTATGCCTACATTGGAAGTTGAATGGAGTTGAATACAAGTGAAATACTCTAAATATCACAATTGTCTCCTTAATCGTGACTGAGACTTGGAGGTTGTGGGCATTACTTCAAAAATATAAGGAACTAGAAGCTCTAATTTGATTCACATTAATTGTTTCAGCCTGAGTCACGATTGCTATATTTAAACAACTTAAGAAGAACTCCAGTGGCCATCCAAAGAACTAATCAAACTGAGTAATGTGTCAATGACCTACTTAAAGTTCTAAAGTTCTCGGTGGCAAATTATTGTATTGACCATGACCCATTTTCAACTTGGAACTCAAAATCTCTAATTTAGTTCATAGTGGGTGTAGCGTTCTTCTATTCCAATGCTATTTCAAATATTGGCCACGACTCAAATTTGTGACCAAGACATTCATAAAGGAGAGAGTGTTTCAATGACTATATTTTTGAAGAACTAATAGGCATCCACTAGGTATCATTAATTGTTAGATAAACTTGAAGATCTCGATCATGAAAAAGGCAAAATCTAGAGTGAAAAGCATATCGTAATCACAATACCCTTATCACGATCGCGACTTGCCTCTGACAAGCATTTAATGTAGGATTTACTAACCAACTTTGGAGATTTAGACATAGTTTTGATTGTAAATGCTCTTTGGTAGTAGGAACTTATAAATATGTCATAAAATGGCTTTGAATGCAAAAGAATCATATTTAATTATGGTTAAACTCTTTTAATTTTTTATTTTTCAACACTTTAACTCATTTACTCTTTATACTTTAGGTTATTGAAGGTTAGGTGTTAGCCTTAAATGCTTTGGGTTTAGGATTTAGAGTGAGCCTAAGTGTGAAAAACTCTAGTGTAAGGTTATGTGTAAGCCAAAAATATAAATTATAGAGGTGTTACTATGAGCCTTGGGAAAACACTTGTAAGTTTGGTGTGAGCTTGTAAAACACCATTGAAAGTTAGTAAAATACCCAATCGGAGAATTGGGGACTGGATGTAAGGTTTGTAAACACCCGAAACACTATAAATTGCTTATCTTGATTCTTCTACTACTCTTTCTTTAATTTCATATTACTCTCACTCCCTCCAAAAATTTAATTTTCCTACCAATTCAACCCTCATTTTCGGTGTATGAGGGCCAACACATATAAACTATACACCAATAAAATGTGATAACATAAGTATTATTGATCTAACATTTTAGAAGAAAGCACATAGACATTAGACATCATTTTATCAAAGACCATATTAGTAAAGAAGATATTATGCATGAATTTATTGATAATAACCATTAATTAGTAAATATTTTTACTAAGTCATTTAATAAGGAGAAAATGCAATTTATAAAAAAGAGAACTTGACTTGATTAATGGAAGTACTCAGTGAATGCTACAATTCCTACACTTTAAACCTTAACATATTTGTGTAGCATATGTTTTTCTTTATTAATTAAGTTTTTGTTATGATTATTGGTTAGTAAGTTTAATCATTAAGATTGATTATCATTAAAAATAAGGTTGATATGACATTTTGTAAATGAGTCCACCTCAGTTGAGTTCATAGAAGTTTATATCAATTTTGAGGTGATTTGCATCAAGAATCTAATCCACAATCATTGATAAATCTGAAACACTCAATGAATAAGCATGTAAGAATTTTAGATACATTAGCAGTCCTCAACAGTCATTGCAAAACTCCATGATCGTTATGGGTTTTCTAATGCTTGTTGACGGGTTTTCTAATGGCCTTTTGTTTTATGATTTTAAAGCTCACTTGATAGGTGATTCTAATTTATCATCTTTTCTCAAAATTTATACTTTTATCTTTAATGTCTCTCTCTCTCTCTCTCTATCTATCTATCTTTATCTTAATTGTCTAAGCATTAATTTCTCCAACCAAGTTATTATATCACCTAAGTGTGAGAAACTAAAAATAGTTACGTAAAGGAAACATAGAAACCTTATACATGACATCTCCTAAAGTCATAATGATGAAATTTACTTCCATGAAAATGATCTCATAGTGCAATACAAGTTGGAGGTATTGAAATCAAGAAACTTATGTTAGCTCTACTAGTACTAAAAAAGCAAAAAAACTACTAAAGGGAAAGAAAACAAACACGAAATAGAGTTTGAGAGAACATCTATTAGAGCAAGTCTAAGACTCTGACAACTTCAAGTTTTAGACCTTATAAGCTTCTCTTTAAACATTAATATCAAGCTGATCTAAATATAAGAGTTGCTAAACAAAGAATTAGGGATAACAAGTTCATTGAATGGAATGATTTAGATTGATATAGACTACTTTAAGTTGTTATTAAGTTGATGTAAGGAACTAGCTAGGAATTTGTTATAAGGATCAAGAAAACTACTTCTATGGATCTAACAATGGAGTTTTTAGCCACTTTAGTTATTTTAGAAGATGATTGTGATAGAATTGAAGAAGTAAGAACTATGTTATTCTAGCTCAAAGAAAGAATATAAGATGAAGCTTAAAGAAATTTCCACTAATTTTGAAATCTAAGAAGGAGTCCTTCATGAGTAATTAATGAAATTTAAGCTAAGGTTTAATATTTTTTACTCTTTGTAATTGATAAACCAGCTCCATATAACTCTTCTGATAGTAAGGCCTCCAAAATTAAGAGCCATGCATTAAGGATAACATATAGATTCATTATGTGGAATGTTTATATGAAAGGTCAATTAAATGACAATTGCATTATTCATGATCTTTTCTTTCTATGGTGTACAATGAATAAGAAGGTAAATACACCTTTGCTACTAGGTGAAAGAATATGCTACCAAATAAGAAGTATGCTTTTATGATGGGTCACTACATTATAAAAAAAAAAAAAACTAAATACTTAATGGTCATTCCAAAGAATGAAGAGGAAAAAAAGAAACTCAATATAGCCCCTATGTTCCTTTTTGCCTCTAAATGAAAGAAGTAGTGAGAAAATTCTTTTAAGAATGGGAATTCTAAAAAATATAGCAAATGGAGCCATTGTTATCTTAGAACAAGGTATAAAAAGCTGTTGTAGATGATGATGATAAGGAAGATCTAAATGTAGATATTAAGGCAGCTATTAGAATAGGAATTGAAACAACCTTTAAAATTGGTGAAAACACTGGTCAAGAAATTTTAGCCATATATGCTCCTCACGAGTTAACATAGTCTACTTTTGAATTAAAAGTACTAGAGCAACTTCATTTTATCAATCCAAACATCAATACCCTTAATTCAAAGACTAGTGCTTTATAAATAAAAGTGGACTATGTATATAATTTAGTGGTAGACATATCAAAAAGTGTATGATTGGCTCATGTAGCACATGAAAATACAAATATTCATTCTAGCTCATGTAGCACATGAAAATACAAATATTCACTCTTTTATAAGACATATTTGAGCCTCAAGAACATACTTCTCAAGCCACATAAGATAGCCAAGGAAGATATTAAAGACACTAATGAGGCACCTTAAAGTAGCAAGGTAGCAAAACATGAAGAAAACATACATGCTAACCTTAACCTTACTACTGACCAAACACTTTAAATAATAGAATGATGTTTTTCTTTATTTAGTTCTTATATATATATATATATATATATATATATATATATATATATATATATATATATATATATATATATATATATATATATATATTTTTTATTTTAGTGAACTAGTTTATTATGTTTATGTTTTTTATGTTTTTTTT
>CATIWR010668710.1:0-23527 GCA_949677035.1 Omphalea diandra | reverse complement strand
TATATATATATAAATTGTGCTTACTTTGATGATGTAGTGGTGTGTCATTGTTAAGGTATTAGTCCACCTAGCACTTACATCTAATTTGTAAAAAAAAAAAAAAAAAAAGTCACCTATGCTATTCAACTATTGAATTTAATTAATTCAATCAAATTATATTATTAAAATAAAAATTATATTTAAGAACCAACAATTAAATAAAATTAAATTTCTATGATTATAATAAAATTTTATTTATAATATAATACTCATATATATTGAGAAACTTGATTTTATGATTTTGAAAATAAACAAACCAAATCAAGAATATGGAGATTTAAAGTAAACTAATATACATATTGATTACATTTGAAAAAAAGAAAAAAAAATCCTATGTACTGTGTGATAAAAATAACTATATTGTATCTTGATTAACTCTAAATGAATTGCATCTTCAATGTTAATGATTAATAAAAATTAGCAAAAATCAAATCATATAAGGGAGACATATATTCATCCTTTTGGCTTGATTAAATGTCATACAATAAAAAGATTAAATTATACTGATAAACTTTCTGTTAAGGGTTAGATGAAACCATCTTGATCATTTCAAATATTTGAATGGTCATAACGTGCAATTAGAGTGTCAACCATGATCTTTAAATATGAGTCAATTAATTAGAGAATTAATGATAAATTAAGTTAGACTTAATTCATCATTTTCTAAACTTGTTGCTTTAGTATAAAAACTTATGTTTAATTTCACTATATCAAGATGTTTAATGAGTCGCACACAATAAAACTTGATGAAATATTAAAATGAAATTGTTGTTTTAGTTGGATATTTTTTTTATCATTATTGGGGACTTAATTATAAGTACATATTAAGTTCTAAAGGAACCTAGTTGGACTTAGGTCTTAAGAACTTAAAGAGACCTATATCCTAGTGAGATTAGGTAAGAAGCCAACCACTATATAAGAAACTTAAAGAGGCTAGTTAAGAGTATGAAATAAAGAGAAAAATGTTCTAAGAGAAGGAAAACCGTGCAAGACATTAGGCTAGGGGATTTTCTTGATCTATTTGGCTAAGGAATAACCTTTTTGAGTTCTAGCTTTTTTTTTTTTTTTTATTCTCTAATCTCTCTCGCTTGAAGGCGTTCAAGAGTTTCTCAAGTCAAACTTGTGTCAATCCCCATAGGAGGTCATGTTTTAAAGAAAAAAGGATGACTATGATTTGCTACAGTTTAACCACAAAGAAAAAGGTTTATTGTTGGTAATTGAGGTGATTTGCGAGAACTCCATAGTTAAATTCATAGCTATGTTAGACGTTAAAATAATAACTCATTATATAGTAAGTTTTTTTTTTCTAAATAAAACTCTTTATGTCTTAAAAAAATATATTTATTTATTTTACTAATAATTATAAGATTTTAACTTTATAAATAAAATGGATATTATTATTAATTTTATAAAACAATACACAAATTGATTTCAATAGAATTGTCAGTGTTACTTACCCCTTTAGCCATTTGTCAACATAAAACAAGAGAAGGCATCTATGATTTTGTATGGTTTTTTTTTCTACATTTTGTGAATAGGGGATATGACTCTCCTCATTAGTTTCTCCTTTTGTGCTCCCATGTGAACCTTTTCAGAACCCACACTCTCAACGCCCCCACTCGGTAGATTTCGCCTTTTTGCAGCTTTAGCTTTTGCAAGTCTTCCAAACACGCCTTGTCTCCGATCCCCACTCCCATTTTTATGGTCCCCATATAGGCCATTGTGCCTTATGGATCTCTCCTATTATAACCCTTTTTTTTTTTTTAACTTATTTTTTTCCCCCAGCTTTATAAAGGTCTAGCAATTAGCAACTCCAGATTGTAGGTTTTATTAACGCTAGGTTAGATTAAGCTTTTTTTAAAAAATAAATCATTATGAAAGAAATGTCAATAATCCCCAATTTAATAGGTTTTACAAAAACTTATATCAGTATTTATATTTTTCCAGATTCTTTGAAAGTTTATATTTTATTATTAATTTATAACATATAAATTAATATAATAATTTTTTACTAATTAATCCTAATAATTAAAAGCATATTTTTGAAACAGGGTTTCAGTAATTAATTACCAATTTTTAATAAATGATATTAAATTTTTAGATTGAATTTCATATTTTATTAAATAAATAAATAAATAAATAAATTTATTAATTTATAAATGGCGAATATATCGAATTTAACTACTTTAATAGGGTCAACTTTGAAAGTCCAGTCATTTTAGGATCACATCTTTTATTGAATATTAAGATTAAACCACTTTGTATTGAAAAAGGATTAACTTACATTATTGAATCCAAATAAAAAAATTTTTTTTGACTCATTTTAAAATTGATTTTGAATTTTAAATTGAGATGGATCACTCATACTTTGAGTTTTTTAAATAAAAATATTATTGTAAATTTTAAATAATTTAAATTATATACAATTTCTATCAATTCACATCATATTAGAGTTGAATAAATTCAAATTTATTTGCAAGTTCAGATATGGTCAATTTAGGCTTAAATTGCTTTTTTAAGATTTAATTTTATTAATTTAAAAAAATTATAATTATTTTTTGTTTTTATAAAAAATAATTAAATAAACTCTTTAAATTAAAGTATGACCTAAATCAATAAAAAATTATTTAAATTTTATTTTTAATATTTTATCATTTATAAAAATGAGAAAAATTTTAATTATTTTATTATAATGAAAATATAATTGAATGAAAATTTATAAGCTTTATGTCAATAACATCAAAATAGGTTAATAAAATTATTTTAAAATTTTAAACTTCAGGTGTAAGTTTGTCACTCAATTGATATTTTGTCCTATTATTTTTATTACATAATTAATCATTTTTTTAATGAATCCATTAAATACAAGGGTTTGTCTAACAAATACGAAGAATTGAAGGACTTAAAATTTATATTTAAAGTTAAAAGATTTTAAAATAAAACACATAAACTGGAGATAGATTATTCATTTTTAAAATACTTATTAAAATATAATTCTATTGATTCTAAGGAATAAGGACAAAATTAAAAAGAAATACTTAATATTTTTTAATTTTAAAGTGATGAAAAAACTAAAATAAAATTTCTGAAAAGATACGTAAAAAAATAAATGCATTATTATAAAATAATAAAATGTTTAAATTAAATCATAAATACATTAATTATTCAATGAAGGTAGGCTTATAGGAGTGAGAAGACGAAAATAATTGTGACACCATCAAGATTCATTCATTAATCAAAGACTTTTCATCCATAATTAGCCTAATCACCTAAACAGGACCTCTCTCATCTCCCCCTAATAATAATAATAAAAGCCTATTATGAACCAAATTATCCTTCTCAACAACCTTTTAATCAACCGCCTGTCGCCAATTTTGTTTGTTTTCTAATTATTTTTCTCTCTTTTATTTTGCAGCTCATATTATTATCACCAAAAAGCCGTCGCTTTAAGCAATCATTCAAAACCCATAAACCCAAACAGAGAAAAATCTTTCAATTTCAAATATTTTCTTATTACTTGTTTGTTTCTCTTTCCTCTCTAAAATCTCCCAGTCCTAAACAATTGAACTCTTTATCTCCTACCTTCAATGTGGCGGCAGTGGGATAAATCAACGGTCAAGATTCGCCGCACTTCTTCCTCTTCGCCTTTCTCCTTTTCCACCTTCAAAGATATCCAGCACCTCTGCAACGACGATCCTTCTCCACCTACCAAAAAGTCCTCTATTTTCCACCGCGTCCGCCTCGCCAACTCACTGATTCGGTCTTGGTCACCCACTCCACCGGTTATTAATCAGGAATGCCGAGAGTCGTCGACGCTGCCGCCGCCTTTGCCTTCGCCTTGCATCACAATTCCTGATTCAGACAAACGTATTGTCGTTTACATAACAAGCCTACGCGTTGTGCGGTCGACATTTGAGGATTGCCGTTCGGTCCAATCAATCCTACGAGGATTTCGTGTCTCGATCGACGAACGAGATCTGTCCATGGACGCCCGCTTCATAAAGGAGCTACAGCAGATCTTTGGTGGCGGTCAAACCAAGTTGACTTTGCCTAGGGTATTTATAGGAGGGAGCTATATTGGCGGAGCTGAGGAGATTAGGGAGTTACACGAGGCAGGCGAGCTCAAGAAGTTTGTACAAGGCTTGCCCTCAGCAGAACCTGGTATCTGCTCCGCATGTGGCGGTTATAGATTTATTTTGTGCCATGTCTGCAACGGCAGCCACAAACTGTACATAGACAAATCTGGGTTTAAGTGCTGCACAGCTTGCAACGAGAACGGTCTCATCAGATGTCCTTCTTGTTCATGTGCGCCTTTCTCATCCCCGCTGATTATTTGACATTTTTTCTTCGTTTGAGAAATGAAAAGAGAGAATTTTTTTTTAAATTTTCTTTTTATATAATTGTATTATATTATATTTATTTATATTCGGTGTTTATTTTAGTTTTATGGCTGTGTTCTCGGTTCATTTAATTTTTAGACGTGTAGGTCCTTTGGAGTGGCCGACCCAATTAACTTGGGATTAAGGTTTAATTGTGTTGAGTAGGTCCCTGGTGGGTTTGAGATGTTAATCAGCTAGCTTTGAGAACAATTGATTTTTTGTTAAAAGAAAATATTTTTATTTTTTATGCAGTAAGGATTTTTAGCTTTTGGTCAATATATTTCATTCTATCAATAAAAAAGGAATTCACTTATTTACCATTTGAGGAAGAACATGCTTTACTTTTGTTTGCATATTAGTAGCAGTTGAACAAGTTTACAGGGAAAGAGAGCCATTTTAGGAAACTAATATTTATGTTATTAGCATATACGAAGATTTTTCATATAAATAGTGTATTTTTGCTATTTAAAATGCAAGAGAAGGGAAAGAATACTGTTAATGTTCACTACTCCTTTCACATTGCTTGACTCTTCTTCTGTCAATTGCTTCACTGTGATAAACATGGTGTATTTTTAATCTTTATCGATGCCATCAAATACATATCTTATTTACACCATTTTTGCATCTCAATCGATTTGGGTTTGCTAAATATGCTCTTAGAATTTTAGATATGCAAAACTTCATGGAGGCTTGTTGGTTGAAGTTGACAAGTATAATGAAGTGGTTGTCTTGTCCTTCTCTTTTGGACTTACATGTCTTTAATTTTGACCCTTTTTTTTTTCTTCTGCTTTTGGGATATTAGAGCTGTTGTTTTGCTGCCCCCCACTCCGCTCTTGCCATTGAAATATTTTTTTCTATGTTCTATGAGTACTCTTATGATTTGTGTTCATTTTGTTCCATTTTGCTACATTTCCTCCTCTTATAATTTGTCCTTATTTTTGCTCAAGTCGATTGCGTGTCTATGAGTTATTCTTGTTGTGTGTTTGGAGTGCTAAGTAAAGGAGTTTTATTTACTCAAAATTCTGCTCAAACCTTTCCTTCTAAGGGGTTATTTCTCTTGTTTTTTTTTTCTTAAAGCCCAGTTAATTTCTATCCTCCCTTATTCAATATGTTCCTTATATTTTAATGCAGGATATAATTTATAAATTTAATAGTTTTGTCTTGACACTCAACTTTTTTGACATGAAACCTAATGTGATTGCTAGCAAATAAGACATTATGGGAGCATTTAATTTGGCTTATAAAAGATGTACTGTGCATGATAAGTGAAGATTTTACCCTGTAATATATAGATTTTTTAAGCGACAAGCAGAGGTAGTTTAGATTATACATCCATATATGTTAATCTGCATCTGCGGAGTGTAAATATGAAAAAAATAGTGGTTACTAATTTTCCTCTTTAACTGTTTCCAACTGGAATCGGTTGTTGGATTTCTATATAGCTCGGGACTGTACTTGATTCTCATCTCTTTTGACGTTCTCCTGTCATGAACTCTCTCGAGTTTCCTTTATAAGATCTCCATAAAATTTATGTTTACATCTCATATATATATATATATATATATAACGCTAAAAATTGTGGATTCTGAACTTGCTGCTCTATTACTATAATTTTTCATAGCATTTCTAGTTGAACGAATTACTACCATCAGAAACTTTGTGATTAATACTTCTCTTTCTCCCAATGTGAGGGAGATCAACCATACAATTCAGAGTTGTTGACTCGACTTTTTTACTATTTTTTTTTTTTTTTCATCTTTTGCCTTCTTCATTTTGTTTACCAAGTCTTGCTTGCTAGTCCAACCTGAAACCAAAAATGTGTGCATGTTCATTAGAGGTGGGCACGGATCTTGGATATACCAAGCCGAACTGAAAAACCAAACCGAAAATATCTAAATCGTACCGAACCGAATTTAACCAAATAACTGAAATATGTATTATACACAAAATATAAGACATTATATTTATATTGCGAACTTATTATTTATATATATATATATATATATATATATATATATATATATATATATATATATACACAATACATAAACTTACATATGTAAGTTATTTATGTTCAAATATATTATATATAAGTTATATATACTATATAAAATATATGTATGTGTAAATATGCTTCAAGTCATGTATATTGTATAAATTATTTAAAATATTTTCAAATAATATAAGATATATACATTGTATATAAGTTATATATCCTTGAATAAATATCACAAGAAAAATAAAAATGATTAAATATCAGTTAATACAACTTATAATACTTAATTATGAAAGTTATTTATCAATCAACTTTATATAGATTGATAATTTATAATTATATAATAAATATGAGTATATGAATAATTTCATAAAATATAGAACTGAAATCCGAACTGAACTGAACCGAACCAGAATCCAAAATTTAACCGAATTGAACTGGACCAATATTTAAAATTATCCATTGCCGATTTTGGATATATGTAAATAACCGGTCTAAAACCGGACCCAATCACCCCTAATGTTCGTGTTGGTGCACTTTGTATCTTTGGACCTTTTACATGAAGAAATGCTACTAATTCCTATTTGAAGTCAGTCATAAAAGTCGGCCATACCTTCTAATTTCACGCTGCACTCAATCATCAAAAACTATAGCTAATCGTCAAAAATGTCAAAATCCATGGCATTTATCTTCTTCTCAACTGTTTAGGCACAGCTTCTACAAAAACTGAAATGGAAGTGATCAAGGAAGCATGGAAACATTTAAGGGCCGTATTTCGGAAACATTTCCTTATAGAAAACTGAATAAAATGGGTCCGAAATGTTTTAGGGCCTGTTTATATGATTTACTTAAAACAAGGAAATGCATTTCCAATTTTCTCTGGACATCAAAATCACGTTAGGCAAACAGACTCTTCAAATTAGATACCATGCTCTATATTCTTCTGCTCTCATTCATCCGAAGCAAACAGAAGACAACCAGCAATGCTGATGCAGCTAGCACAGGTGAGGATGGCAAGCGATGATGACGGCTGCAGGTGAGGGCAAGGCTGAGAGTGACTGAAAGAGGTCAGTTTTTTTATTATTGTTTCTAGTTCTTGATCTTGTTGTGGGTTCTGTGCTGTTTGCTTGAGATTTCTTCAGATTTTTCTTTTTTCTTTTCTTGATATTTCTGTGCTGTTGGGTCTTGATCTTGATCTTGTTCTTGACTAGTGGAGAAGAAAAGAAATCTGTAGTGCATAACCCAGCATCTATGAATTTAATATAGAAATTCATAGTGCTAAAACTTCAGATATAGGAATATATTGATTACTTTGGTACCAAATAAGGCTGTCCTAGAGAAATCGCAGAGCCACCATAGAGAGAATTATTTAATGGTTTATGTTTCAATTTTGATTGGGGCAATTTATTGTTAATAGTAAATTTTTTGTATGATTTGATAATTAAATGTAATTTTTTTCTTCAATAAATATTAAGGCTTCGTTTGTTTTGCAAAAAATATTTTCCTAGAAAATATTTTATGCATTTTTTATGTTTGGCGTGCTCTGGAAAATTAGTCAAATGAAATATTTTTCTAGTAAATGGAAATTAAGTTATTTTTAAGGAAAATGACTCTCTCTCTTGAAAAAAGAAAGACATTTTCTGAATTTTAATAAATTCATCTAGATAAAAATAAATTATATAAATACATATATTTATTATAATCAGTTATGCATTTTTTATGTTTGGCGCACTTTGGAAAATTAGTCAAATGAAAATATTTTTCTAGTCAATGGAAATTAAGTCAATTTTAAGGAAAATGACTTTCTCTCTTGAAAAGAGAAAAACATTTTCTGAATTGTAATAAATTTTTCCAAATGAAAAATAAATTATATAAATACATGTATTTATTATAATCGGTCATCTTGACTACTGACATATATCGCCAATCGCTGTTGGCCCATGATGGTCACCAGCAATTGTTAGATTTCATCGAACTTTTTATTTTTTAGTGTATTTTTTCTTATATTAAATAGTATAAATATAAAGTATTTGTAGTCTAAATTTTATTATAATTTTATATATCAAAAGAAAATTAATATTTTTATAATGTATTCCAGCTCCATAAAATATATTATTTAAAAACAATATTTTCCTCAGAAAATATTTCTCTTAAAATATATTTTTCATAAACAAGTTAATTTTTGTGAAATAAATCGTTTAAAAAAATATGTATAAAAATTAATATTTTAAATATACCCTTATTTTTTTTATTATATATGCGTTTTTCTTATGCTTCGTTTCTAAATTTTTAGAAAATGCCATTTACTGTTGCCGTTTCCGTTTTCGTGTTGGCTAGGAATTGATATAAGGAAATATAGAAATCTTCTCGAGTGAAGGAACCATTTTGTTATTTTACAAAAGTCTGATTAGTTCAAATGTTAAAACTCAAGGACCTGATTGTTCTTGGAAAAGGAGAACCAACGTGTGCATTGAATCAAACATCAGTTGTTCTCCTCTGATTTCCATTTTGTTATTTTGCATGTGACTTGCTGCAGCCATGTTCATTGTCAAAAATGACATGTTTGATGAGTTTTTTTAGTTATCCTTAATTTCTCTTAACCAGGTTAGTCAACTCATGTGTCCGGTGACCTTCAATTTTCTTCTTTCAAAAGTTGTGCAAGTGAAATTGCTAAATATTGATATGCTTTTCATATTATTCTTGGAATGCTAAATATTGATATGCTTCTCATATTATTCTTGGAATGGTTTTTGGTTCTATTTTGTAGTGATTGATTTTGTGTTCAACGCTTCAATCATTAATATGAGAGGTAACTACCACCCATATCAAATGAAGGATTTTGGATGAATGACATCTGCGGCCTAGTGTTATGAAGGCACAAACTAGGTTGCACGCTCCTGCACTGAAGAGCAAACTTGAGTGTTAAAGTGCATCTGCTAAAAACATTATATGATTGGATATTACTACTATGCTTTTCACTTTCCATCTTGATTTGCTGGAAAATACTTAGAGCATGTTTGGTACATCAAAAAATAGAATAAGAAGAGGATTCTCACTCCATTTTTATATTTGGTAAATTAGTTTACTTTTAAAAATTTAAGAATGAGAAAAAAAAAAAAATTAGGGTGTCTCATTATTTTTGAAATTTCATTGTTTAAATTGATTTATGTACTTGTAAAACATAAGGTTATGATACATAGAGTTAGTTATGAAAATTTTGTTAATATTTGGATTATATTTTTTTGTATATTGAAATTATATCAGATAAAAATATAAGAATCCTACAACATTCATCTTAGGAATGAGATGTGATTTCTCATTTCTTAATATAACAAAACATGTATTAAATCTTTTCTTTTATTGCAGATGAACAAAATACCGCATTGTATCTTGGTCTTCTTGTGTGTGTATGTGCACAAAATCATTGGTCTGTGTACGCCTGGGTTTGGAGCTTGCTTGTCTTCTCTTCTGCTAACTTACTATATAGTAATTTCTATTGTGAGGTATAGGGGTGTAAATGAATCAAGACTGCATGCTAGCTATTAGAAACTCAGTTAGGTAAAAACTGATTCAAACTCAACTTGTTTATTAAATGAGCTTTAAAATCAAGCTTAAACTCGATTCGTTAATTTAACGAATCAATCTCAAGTTTGCTAGTACAGACTCGTAACCTCGTCAACCAATATGATAATAAATGTAATTATATATTAATTTATAATATGTATAAAAAAGCTTTTTAAATATATTAATTAAAAATATATAGCAAATAATATATATTTTATATTGTAATTTACATTTATAATGTAATATCTAAGTTTTTATGTAAATATTAATAAATATATTAAGTTGTTAAAATATAAATCTTATTTTTTTAAAAAAATTATTAATAATTTTTTTATCATTTAATTCTAACGGAAATATTTTGCTTAATTAAGTTTGCCATTTAGGCTCGCAAGTTTTATGTAATCTTGATGATATTTGACTCGAACTCGGCTTATTCATTCAATGATTTTTAAATATTTGATTTAAGCTGGCTCATTTATAAATAAATCAAATTTGAGTAAGTCAATACTTGACTTAATTTGTTTACACCCCTTAGTGAGGTCTTTATCCTTTTAGGTTCAGTTCTCAATTATTTTCATTTCATAGGTAGTACGTATCCCTATCCTTGATACAGTGAAAGTTAAATGCATAAGGCAAAGCTTGGTATCCGTTAGGAGGACTTACCTCCTCTAATTTTAATAAACATACAGGAACAGGGACAGGGCTGCACGGGATGGATTTTGCCTTTCCTCTCTCCGTTAGGACTTTAGGATGAGAAAAGGACGAGGAAAATTAATGTGCCACATCCAGTTTTAGTACCTTTTTTTTGTTGGATAATTCTTTAATTTTTTAGCTTTGTCTTGATGCACTGTCATTAGCGCAAAAGGTTGAACCCCTTCAAGTGGGCAAAAGGGCATAAAAGCGCATATATAGGACAAAATGCCCTATGTATGAGTTGGATTCACTCATATATAGGACAAAATACCCTCATTAATATATTATAAGTTATTGCATAAAAGCTCAAATTTTTATCACAATACATGACAGTTCATTTTTTTTTAAAAAAAAATTTCGAAATTTTTTTTTTTAAAAAAGAACCTTATGTAAAAAAGCTTCGAGTTGTAGAATTTTGGATTTTGAAGGTGCGAGATGTCTTATTATGAGAAGTGACATTTCGGAATTATAAAAATATGATAAGCGCAAAATGGAATGTACGCCACGTTTAACCTTTACTTCGTATTGTGAGTTGTGAGGTTTTAAAAATCTCTAAAAATTTTCCTCTTGTTTTATGAACCAAAATGGAAACTTTATTAATAAAGATCCAAAGCCAATACGCTAGAGATAAAAAGGAGGAGAATCCTTTTTAGTTAGAAGTGTAAATGAACCGAGATAATTTGTAAACTATTTAAGATTAATTTGAGAAATACTCAAAATTGATTTAATATTAATTAAACTGAACTCGAACCCAAGTTACTTGAGTAATCAAACAAACTGAATTTGAGTATAAAAACATTATATTCGAGAGACTAGCAAATCTAATATAATTTAAATATATTTATAATATTACTAATTGAACTTATTTAAACTTAAATTTCAATTTATACAATTTACAAAAAAAATTATATAAATAATTTAGTATAATCGAATCGAACTTGAGTATTCGAGTACTTGACTGAGCGCGAGCTTAAGTCAAATAAGGTTCGACTCGACTCGGTTTTGATTACACCCCTATCTTCAATCCATTGAGGAGTTGTTCCATTGAGATATGATTTAGAGATGATAATAGGGATGAGATTCATCGCTCTATATAAAGATCTGCCAATACAAGATGGGGTATCCTTACCCTTTCTCTCTCATGGGCGAGGCTAGAGATTACACTTCCCATCCCTCCGTCTCCCCCTTGGTGGGTCCCCACAGGTACTCCGGATAGTGGATCTTCATAAACTCAAAAAAATTAAATGTATTTTTTTTTATAAATTTTATATTTATTAGATATATATTTTATATTTTTAGATGTATATATAAATATTTTAGGCGTATAATTATATATTTTTGTATATTTGTTAATTTATAGCATAGAATATTTTTATTTTATAATGAAATAAATTATATTTTTTAAAAAATAATAAAATAATGATAAAAATTTATCATGGCGCAGGAAATCCTCTTGAAGGCAGGAATGGAGGGAAAATTTTCCTATTAAGAGAGCGGGGTAGCGGATGACGGATAGCTCCGCCTCTTTACGTGCTGCATATCCTAAGATATCTTGGGTCGAGGAGAAGTTCAATGCTCCCGATCAGTCAAAGAATTAGCATTCCTAGCAAGAGAGTGAACTGCCCAATTTGCTGATCGACAAACAAAAACAGCAGAACAATTAATGATATCCCTGGAAAGGACTTTACACTCATCAATAATCGTCCCTAAATAAGAACCGTCACGATAGGAACCCTGAAGAGCATGAACTAACAGTTGTAAGTCTCTCTCCCCCACCATGTTCTTATGCAGGACCCAGTTGTTTGAGCCAACTTAATGCTTCCCTACGACTCGATGCTTTTTTGCAAGGAAGGGATCAGAGGAGTTTAACTTTCCACGCATAGCAGCCTAAAAATTTTACTTGGTTTCTATGAACTCTCACAAACTTTAAATCATGATTCTCAAACCTTATAAAACCTTTCGTAACCTTCAAAAACTTCCATCCAATTAGAGTGCAAACCGTTATGGGCCTACTCCCCCGTTGATCATTTGGACAAAGCTAGTAGCATATAGCATTGCATATTACTAGTAAATAATCCAGGCATTTTTTTGGATTATAATTTAATATATTAGTTAAAATAAATTTATAATATTAATAAAATTAAAATATTTATATAGAAATATGTACATAATAAAATAAATAATATTTTTTAAATTGATAATATATATAATATTTTTAATTTTATTGTTTAATTGTATATTTTATAATTCTTTAATGTATTTTATTTTCATTTATAATTGTTAATTAGATAAGTTTACATGTCAAAATTATCAAAGCTCCCAATAATTTATTTGTCAAGCAATTTGCTTGACAAATAACAAATTGTCAATGTCAATTAAATTCTAAACCTGACAAGTTATAATCTTCATTTTAAACAAATTCTAACACCGTAATAAATTATAAATGTTGATTTTCTGAACTTGGACAGAAGCATGTCTTACATGTTTGGTTGGATGTACTTGAAGCTAACAAATTGTGATCAAATTCAAAGGAAGAATTACCCTAGGAAGATCACATGAAAAAATGAATTTAGAAGGCGAGGGTTGTTGTTGTGATCTCCTAATGCAGAGTTTTGAAGGGACAAAAATTGCTGCTACATGAACATGTAAGAAATTTTGGTTGAAATTGAAGGGTGGATGAGATGGATTTGGAGTCCTTGGTTAGTGAAATGAAGAGAAATAAAATAGGAGGTGGAAGTGAGTGGTTAGCCTTCAATTGCTTGGTGGGTCTTCCAGATATGGAGCAAAGGAGGTGTATAAAGAGTTGCAGAATTTCTGAAGGTAGTGGCTGTTGTTGTTGTGGATGTATCAAACTTTTGGGGATGGGATTGGCTGGGGCAGGGGAATTAAAGGCTGGACAAGGTACTCTGGGTCTGGTTTTGAAAGGTAATTGACTCAGTTCAAAACTTTCTTCAAATCAATTGAGTCCCATTTCCATCATCACCTCAGGGAAATAGCCATTGAATGTTTGTTTTCTATACCTTATAATTCATCTCTTACCGATATGTTGAAATTAAATTATTGAATAATAAAAACAACTAAGAAATCACTTACTTCTTATGTACAACCATAAGTTGTCTTGATTAGTCACTAAATTTAATGCAAATCGCTAGGATATGCACTTTGATTCACAACCCAAATACAATGATTTTTCTTTTGAGAGAATTTTCTATCTTAGGAGTGTTGTTCTTTGTAAATTTGAAGAGTTACAATTTATTGTATTTTCATGTTTTTAACATTAAAACAAGTAGTTACTACGTGATAGTTACCAATTATTGGATAATTACCATGACATATTTTTAAAAAAACATAAATATAGATGGTTCATATCAATCTATCATGGGTGACCCGACCTAAAATTCAAACATCCCTCTCGCACATGATGGGAAAAGACCTCATTGCGAGACTCTATGAATTGAACCAAAAACAAGAAAAATATTTTTATAGCAGTAAATGGGTCGAGTGACCTAACAAGCAGACATGCATTTGGGAGCTTATTACTATGAATATGTTAGGAATAATATAGAAGATTCAACCCTAAATAAAATAATTAAAAGTTAATTAAATATTCTCATAGTGTCCTAGACTTGTTTAGGGGTGAGCAAATAGCCGGTTTGGTTTTTTACCAAAATTAACTAAATCGAATTATATACATTTAAAATTGAATCAAACTGAAATTTTGAAAAATCGAATTAACCAAATTGATTAAACCAAAATTTATGTGTCTATAAATCGAACCGAACTGAATCTATGAAAGTTCGATTTGATTTTATTTGATTAAATTACATGTATTTGAAATTTGGTTTGATTTAAATTGATTTGATTTATTAATAATTTTAGTTTTTTTGATTTTTTATCTAAAAAATCAAACAAAAAATTGTAATTTTTTGTAAATTAAAATCAAGCCGAATTGATTTTATCAAATGGTCAAATCGAATTGAATCGAACTAACTCAATTCAGTTAGTTTTTTTTGGTGCAGTCCGATTTTTGCTCATCCCTAGACTTGTCCCTTTGAAACATTGAACACATCTAATCCTCAAAAGTCATGTTTTGTACATATCAATTTTGTGTATTCATAATCAAGTCATACTTCTATCAAGTGATAAGATTGACTAGCCAATTAATACATCAACAAAGTCTTCCTTTTTCACTCGAGATTTGTAATTTATACTTGGTCATTTTTCTAGACAAGTTCTATAGGTTGAATCATCCATAACCATAGGTAACATGCTAAGATAGCGAAATACCAAACATAAAATACAAAATAGCAGTAAAAAAGTATAAGGGGACCTTCATAAGGATAAAAGTTATCCTTCATGTATCACATAGTGGAAAAGCAGAGATTTATTCTCCCACTACCTTGTTGGTCGGACAATCACACATGGTATGTATCATGTGCTATAGTAATTTCTATTTTTTTGATATCTAATAAAATACTGTAAATATCTAAGTTCAATCGCTACTTAGCATCCAACTTTGAATTCTCTAAGTTTTTTTTCTCTTAGTCGATTTATAAACTAAGAATTGACAACTGACTTTCACAAGTTATTTGGATATGGGCAATCCAAATTAATTGTTTATATGGATTCAATCTCATCTCATTTTCTTTTGAGGCAACAATCTTAACATAACGTCTCATCTTTTTTCACTAACCCAACGCTAGTGGCGATTACTCGTGTGAGTGAGTCAATCTTAAACCTGTGTGACATTCTTTTTGTTGAGCTTTTAATCAATCAAGTATGTGATGTGTATATACCATTAATCATGAATATAAAATAGTTGAGAACATAATAATGATTTGCATTTATTCAAATAGGACAATATAAGCTTAACAATATTTGATAATAAATTATCTAAATTCTACTCAATCCAATAGAATTCACATGTGTAAGAAAAACATCCCTTGGTATTGGCTTAGTAAGAGGATCAACCACTAGTTGTTAAACCCGCTTTTTTATCCTAAAATTGGTAAAATTGGTAAGCTTAGTAAGGTTGTCAAACCCGCTTTTTTATCCTAAAATTGGTAAAGGACCTTACAATCGAAATCGTAAAATCATATTGTAAAATCGTAAGATTTTACAACATAACAAAATACCATTTAAAATACAATTATACATATATAAAAATATAAATAAGATATTTTGTAAATTTAATACACATAATTACATTAAAAAGAACATAAGAAAACATGTGCATAAAGAGATTCAAGTTCATATCTCATATCATAACATTAAAATACCTAAAAGAAATTAGTTCAAATCTATTACACATTTAAGTTAATAATACAAAATATACAAATAAATACTACATGAAATAAAATATAACATTTAAAAAAAGTTATCAACATTCTTATTCAAATCAACCCCTTCATCTTCATCAGAATCAACATCATTGCTATTTCCATCTCCATCATCTTCAAATTCATTGCCACCAAAATACTCATTATTAGTATTTTTACAAATATTATCACTAATAATGACAAATATTATCACTAACTAAAAAGCCATTTTTTTGTGTAAAAATTTACTCCCCAACAGTAGAAGTTAGTTATTTCAATTTTAGTCATATAGGATTAGTCAATTAGCAATTAAAAATTAATGTATAGTCCCAATAATAAAAAATCAAGCAACAAGGAACAAAAAAAGTGAAGAAAATCGAGCATTCTAGCAACAAAAAAGGGAGAAAAATATAGGAGAAATAATATAAAAATAGGGGTAGAAAATTAGATAGAAAAACCAAAAAGAACAAATAATGAGTCAAAACTCTATTTAACCCGATTTTACCGAGTTTAATGAGTCAACACTCGATTTCACCCGATTTTACCACAAATTTGATTTTATGTACGAGTTAAATCGTTCACATGAATTTGACTCGTAATATTGTACGAGTCAACTCGCGATTTTGACAGTATTGCTTGGTATCAATATGTTTGGATTTACTATGATATTTGGGATCTTTAGTGAAAGCAATTGGTACTTAGCTATGACAATGGATTGCAACGACTCTTTCACAGTCATGTTGAAAATCTAAATTTCCAAAGAATCTCCTTAACTAATAGTAGTTGAATATGTAATACATTCATCTTTCATAGTTGATAAGGCTATGCTAGTTTGGTTTTTATTACTCCAAGAAATAACACCTTTATTTAGTAGAAAACATAACAAGACGTTGCTTTATGTTTATCAAGGTCTCCTCCCTAATCAATGTTTGAATATCCAATTAAATGTAATTCTGACCCTTGATAGCATAAATAGTAATCCACAGTGCCTTTGAGACATTTTAAAATCTTTTTCACAACTTTCCAATGCTCTCATCCAGGATTTGATTAAATACCAACTAACCAGTCCAACAACAAAACATATGTCTGGGCGAGTGCACATCATAGCATACACGAGACTTCCTACAACACTAACATATGGTATAGTGGACATTTTCTTTTGTTCTTGTGGATTTTTTAGACATATATTAAGACTTAAAGCCTCACCTTTTAACACATGAGTATCTATAGGCTTGCAACTATTCATATGAAAACGTTTTAGAAACTTTTGAATATAATTCTCTTATGACAGAGCCAAAAGTTTCTTTGAATTATTTTTTTAATTTTAATTCTTAATATGTAGTCAGCCTTACTTATATCTTTCATGTCAAAATGTGTGGATAACCATCTATTGATATCCATCACATACTCATTGTTGTTTTTATCTATCAAAATGTCATCAACATAAAGAGATGAAATTATAACTTTGTCATTTGACTTTTTAACATAAACGCAATGGTCTTCGTCAATCATTTTAAAGTCATAGGTTAAAATGGTACCACTGTTTGGATGATTGCTTTAGCTATATATAGATCTTTGAAGCTTGCAGACTTTGCACTCTTGGCCTTCAATAATAAAACCTATAGGTTGTACCATGTAAATATCTTCATCTAGCTCTCCATAAAGAAAAACTATTTTCACATCCATTTGATGTAATTCTAAATATAAATGGGCAACAATAGCTAGAATTAGGAGAATAGAGGAAAATCTGATAATGGGTGAAAAAGTTTCCTTCAATCTATACCTTCTTATTGAATATAACCTTTTACCACTAAGCTAGCTTTGTACCTATCAATGGAACCATTCAACTTACTTTTTATTTTAGGGTGCCACTTATTTCTAATGGTTTTATGTCTTAGTGGTAGGTTAACTAAGTTCCAAACTTGATTAACTCTCATAGATTTCATTTCTTCTTCCATTGCAACTTTCCACTTTTCTTCGGTAGGGCATTTAAATGCCTTTTTAACTGTTTTAGGTTCTTCATCATCAAAAGGAGTGACAATATAAGTCTCATTTTTATTGGAAAATACTTTTCGGGAGTTTTAGAATGTGTACTCCTTCATAATTGAGGATTATTATCTTCACCAATTGAAATTAGCTCGGACTCAACCTCAACTCTCATACTCAATTGAAATGGGCGAAGCAACTCTGGTGTGCTCCCACTGTTAAGAATAAAGTTAGGTAGCTCTTCTTAAGGGTCAATTCTTTCTCTTTCTTTCTCTATCTCATATAGATGATAGTCTTTATCAACATCTTCCTTTGTAGGAAAATGATCTTTAAGAAAAGTGGCATCTCAAAACTAAATTTCTATAATCTTTCCATCAAAATCCTCGCTAATAAATGCATAACCTTTTAAGTTTTCAGAGTATTTCATAAAGAAACATTTCTTCCCCCTCAATCCTAAATTACCAAATTTAAGGGAAAAGTCAAGAAAGTATGTTGTGGATCCCTATGGATATGCAATGCGTTCAAATTTGGTTTTTGTTTGTCCATAACTCATAAGGTCTTAAGGAAATTGATTTTAAAGGTACACAATTAAATACATAGGTTGTTGTCAATAAAGTATCATCCAAGTATTGTACTAGAAGATTAACTTGAGCCATCATAGACCTAACCATTTTCTAGCAAGGTTTTATTCCTTTGCTCAGCAACTACATTTTGTTACAGAGTTCTGGGAGTCATTAGTTCCTTTATAATATCTTTTTATTGACATAATTCCTTGAATTGGTCAGAGAGATATTCCTTAGCTCAATTAGTCCTTAAAGCTTTGACTTTTTTGTCTAATTGATTCTCAATCACATTTAAATATCTTTTAAAGCAATCTAATGCTTCGAATTAGTAGGAAATCAAATAAACATGAACATATCGAGTGTAGTCATTTATGATGTAATAAAGTATGAGGCCCATGCTTTTCCTTTACATTCATTGGTCCATAAATATCAGAATGTATAAGTTGTAAAGGAAAATAAGCTCTCGTGCCTTATCCAAATGGTTTTCTAGTTGCTTTTTCATGTAGGCAAAATTAATAAGTGGTTAATACAAAATCTGTATTTGAGCCCAACAAACCATTACGGGCTAGTCTATTCATTCTATCTTGCCCAATATGTCCTAATCTAGCATGCCATAAACAAGCATCCAAATCATTATTCCTAGATTTAGCAAACACAGAAAAACAAACATCACGAATATTATTATAATAATTAATGTTCAATACCACAAACCATCCACAATATAACCATAACCATAGTACACAATGCCATTAGAAATCCTTACACAATCACCATGAAAATATAAATTGTATCCAAGTTTTAACAAAGTGACAATAAAGACCAAATTTCATCAAATGTTGGGAGCATTAAGGACATCATGCAGGTATAAGATCTACCCCTCTTGCAAATCTAATTTTCATGCGCCAATACCTTTTACTTCAGTTCTTACATTATTTCCTACATAAATTTTGTTCCTTTTAGAATTTGATGAAATTCCATAAATTCATTTCTATCTCTAGCTATATGGTCTATGGCTCTTGAGTTCACGATCCATATTGGATGAGATTTAGTGAGCAAAACTGTACTAAAAACAATTTATTTAAAGAATTTAGCCTTAGGCTTAGTGCATTCATAAGCAAAATGGCCAAGTTTGTGACATCACTTTAGTCTTATCCTTTTTCCCATTGTGCTTTCCTCTTTTGTGCTTGTGTTGTTTGTTTCCTTTCTTTAGTCTTGAACCAGTCTTATACACCTTACCCTTAGCCTTTCAATTTTTGTTAAACCTTTTGCTTGGAACTAGAATCAACCATATAAGCTTGAACATTGGGTTAAATAGCCTCAAGGCGCCCATCCTCAAGTTCTAAGTGGTGCGCAATGTCAACAAAGGTCGTGATGTTCTCATTATGAGTCATGTTCACTTTTATGTGCTTCTAACTATTAGGCAGAGATCAAATAATAGCCTGAACTTACTGCTCATCTATGAGGTTATGTCCAGCAGACTTTAGCTCCATTATTATATTCAACATCTCCCTTAAATGTGGTTTCATTAGCTTGTTAGGGACCTTCTTATAAGTGTCAAATTTGATAGTCAGCTACCTAAGTTTGGAGATAAAAGTTCCTCCAAACTTCACTCGCAGAGCGACCCACATGGCATTAGCAGTAGGATATTGATGATACTCATACATAAGATCATCATTCATGGAGTTGATCAGGATCCCTCGTGCAATGGAATTCTTTTTCTTCCAAATAGTATATGCATCCATGTCACGCCTATACTTTATTGGCATATTCTTCATCGGCTTTTGGCTCATCCATAACATTATTGATGGCCTCCAAAATCTCTTGCTCATCAATGACATATTGCATTTTTAGATGCCAAATGTTATAGTTATCTCCATTGAGTTTTCACCCTTATTCAATTCAGTTATTATGTTCTTTGAAACCATAATTAGTCATAAGCTACAAAAAAACATTGTAAATGCAATATCAATTGTTATGCTTAATATACACATCACTTAGTCATAATTTCAATTAGTGAACAATTTTTCATATGAATTTGAATAAAAAGTTCACTATATTACCAATCATCATCAACATTCAAATGTTAAATTTTCTTTAACTTTAATTTAATTTGTGTCATCATTATTCTAGATTAGAAATCACTTGAATCCTATCAATCTTAGAATGCCCATATTATGAAATAAGTTAAACAAAATGAAAATTTAAACTTCATAATACAAAGATATCTAACATGTTCAATACAATATATATATATATATATATATATATATATGCATAATTTATTCAATTTAAATAATTCAATCTAATACATATGTTAAGTACATTTATATAAAATCTTTCTAGGGATAGATTCTTCCACCTTCTCTCTATCCATAACAGTTGAAACTAATTTTTTAATCTAAGGGAAATTGGGACAAGTAATCTAGAAGTCCTCAAACTAGGACTAGAAGCTAATGTAGTAGACTTGTTTAAATTCTTCTAAGTGCATTCATCTAAAAACAGGCACACTAAAGTCTCATAGTTGTTAGTTTTCCCATTTAACATATGAATAAGGTCATTAGATCTAGTCCAAAAAATCTCCATTTAATTCCCTTAACTAAAAATTTTCAAGTTGTTCCTTAAGGTCATCAGATAAAGTTGCATGTAAAGCTTGATACTTCTCTTCATTATGCAACATAAGACCTTTGTGAGTTATCTCTTGAAGCATACCATTGACAATTTTCACATGTTCAATTATGTTGTGAGCAAGATACTCTATATTTGGCAAGATTCTCTTTCAATTCACTTAGTCTTTCTCTTCCATCTCGAGTCCTTAGTGCTATAGGACTAATTTTTATACATTTACCGCCAGGAATATATCTATTCGTCTTAATATTTCTATCGACTCCAAGCTTTCTAATTCTCTTCAAGTGAGACAGAAAAATCTCAAACCAACACAATATAAAATAAACACAAACTTAGGTATAACCATAACTTTAACAAGCATTTATAATTAAATAAATAAATATGGGATCATCAATTGAGTTTGAAAAATTAATAAAAATTAATCTCAAATTTCCAACATGTATATATAATTTTTAATGAATTTTTAAACAAAGAAACAATTAAAAAAATACATTTTAATCATTTTATTTACCCAAGAATTAGAAAAACATATGTAGAAAAACTATTTTCTCCCACTGGACCTCAACGTTTTTTGTTATATTATTTAAAAAATATCCCTTATTTTTTTCAGATTTTTCTTTATTAAAATAATTTTATTTTAAATTTCCATTTTCTCATTAAATGAAAAATAAAATAAATATTTTTTATTTTGAAAAAATTAATTTTAATATATCATATAATCAATAAAAATATTTGGAGTCCAATGGTGGTGGCGGTGTCCAAAACCGCCACTGGAGAAGTAGGCACGCGCCACTGGTGCTCGTGAGGGAGCGTCTGGCATTGACTGCAATAACAGTCAACACTTTGGACTTGCCCACATGCCGAGGGTGGCGCGTGTTCTTCACATGCTGCCTTAGAAGCTTTTTTCACCTCTGAAAAATTTCCTACCCTCCCCCCTCCTCCTAATTTTTGTGTATTATGAGTTCAATGGTATATGATCGGATTTATGTTTGGATGACCATAAAATTGTGTTTGAAACAATAACAGTAGGGAAGAGATTGAGAAATTACTTCATCTTCTTCCTCAAAGAACCCTAATTCTACAAATTTACCCGATTTTAACCTTTCAACATCCCAATTTCATATACTAATAACTCTCTCTACAAACTTTCAAAATGTTCTTTATATCAAATGAAAGATCACATTACGTACTACAAGTACATATAAATTTCAAAATGTAATATTCAGAAAATATAGATGAAAAATGGTAACAAAGTCACTGCATCAACTATAAATAAAAATACTCAGTTTTTATATTTACAGAGTACCAAGTTCGAACAATGATAACTTTCACTCCATAACTCCAAAATTAAAGTTCTATGTCATTTTGAAGCCCTTATATCCTAGTTTAATAACATATAGTTTATATGGCATGAATCAAACTTTATCATAGGCAAAAAAGTCACAAATTTATGCCTTAACATTGTTTTAGAATTGTAAAAAAAATTTATAATTCATGCCATTATATATTATAGATCAAAACAACAAGGGAAACATCAATGGGGCTTTGATACCATTATTGAAACTGAGTTATTGAATAAAAGAACAAGTAAGAAATCACTTCTCTTATGATGCAACCACAAGTAGTCTTGATTCGTCACTAAGTCTAATGCAAACCACTAGGATATGCACTTTGATCCACAACCAAAATACAATGATTTTATTTTGAGAGAATTGTTATTCTTTATAAAATTGGAGAGTTACAATCTGTTGTATTTTCATGTTTTTAATGTAAAACAAGTAGTTACTAATGTATTGGTGACTACTTGGTAGTTACCAATCATTGAATTACTATATATATATATATATATATTGATGGTTTGGGTTAATCCATCATGGATCACTTGACCCAAAATTCTAACATGATATACAAATGTGGGAGGACATCTCTAGGGAAAATGAAAGAAGATAGCCATATGGAAGCCAAGGAATTGATGAGAGAAAAAAGAGAGTTTTTACTGCGTGAGTTTTGAAGGAGAAAAGCAGATGCCAGTGGTCTTGGGTTATATGGGAACTGCATTAGTGAAGGTCTCTAGTCGGTGATAACCATTGTTATATCCACATTTAGATGGAAATTCAAATTTACTGTCTTTTAATATTGAGATGGCTTCAATATCACCAAATTAACAATTCATTGGTATAAGTATTAAAAAAAAAATGTATTAATATGATATGGAAGATTTTTCTTTTTAATATTTATATAACGTTATTGATTGTATTGATTTTGTTTTTTTTTTTTTGGGAACTAAGGTCAGCAATTAATAGATGAGATGAATGATCAAAATAAAATGTGGCCTTTTCTTTGTAATATATATATATATATATA